>JACEFZ010000289.1:135000-142500 GCA_014155875.1 Cepaea nemoralis | reverse complement strand
GCCGAAAAACAGGATTTCTTTTTTACACTTTAGCCTCCATTAAGGCATATGTGGAATTCAACCAACTCACACCAAGCTCTCCTATTCAGTTCCGTCCAAATTCTGCCCATACTTAACAGGAAATAAAGTGGGTATAGTTTACATGAAAAGTCAAAATCAACACAGTGAAAACTTCGGGTGGCAAAAAAAATAAAACAACAAATCATCTAGGTTTACAAGACTCCAGAAGCTCCAGCGCTACATGGGTCGCCTTCCATTCAAGTATTTCTACAAGTCAATTCTGGAAATATCTCATCCTTGAATTACAAGTACCTGAGAAGTTGAAGTGGGTTCACATGATAGCGAGGGATACTGGTAATAGGAAAAGCTAATCCACACGCAAAAATATGTTCAGTGCACTAAAAGTAGTACCTCGTGGATTACACTTGATATCAACACGAGCGAACGCCAATTAACCATTTCTGGGACTCACATCTTTAGGCTCTGATTTAGCAGGGAGCGTACAGTCTGGACACTCAACATATAGAAGAAAACGCTAGCTGGAAGAATGATGATGACCATTCATGTAATTTATAGTTGTGGTTGAAACATAAAGCGTTGTGGTTGAAATATAAAGAGTTGTGGTTTAAACGTAAAGGGTTGAAACATAAAATGGTGTGGTTGAAACATAAATGGTTGTGATTGAAACATAAATGGTTGTAGTTGAAACATACAGCGTTGTGGTTAAATCATAAAGCGTTATTGTTGAAACATAAAGGTTTGCTACGATGAAAGAATGACTTAGACTTGTGCCTGCGATCTGCTTCAATGTAGTTACCAGTTTCACCAGAGTGTGTACAGTGAGTCCACGTCTCATAATTGGAAGGAATACACTGTAAACCCAATGTATTTGTAAAGTGTGCAGCGTTCTCAAGCGTCCTTTTCAGAGTTGGAGCGGGAGTGACTTAAACGTCCCAGAAGTCTTAAAAAGTCAATAACCTGATTCGTATTCACCCTACTTGAGTCATAGACGGAAGCCATAGCTCCAATTGTCCCCCTCTTTACGCTCTCCAGATCTCACCTCGTTAAACTCCGCACATCTTACATCTGTAAGCTCTTTAAGTTTCACCTTTCTAAACTCTCCAAGTCTTCCTTCTTTACATTCTTCAAGTCTTCCCGCCTTGCATTCTCCAAGTCTTCCCGCTGTACACTCTTCAAGTCTTCCCGCTTTACATTCTACAATTATTCCCGCTTTACACTCTCCAAGTCTTCCCGCTTTACATTCTCTTAGTCTTCACTCTTTACATTCTCCAAGTCTTCCCGCTTTACATTCTCCAAGTCTTCCAGCTTTACATTCTTCAAGTCTTTCAGCTTTACATTCTTCAAGTCTTTCCTCTTGAATTTCTTAATGTATATCCACATTAAACTCATCAAGTCTCACAGATTTAAACTCTCAATGTCTCTACGCTTTAAACTCTCCATAACTCTCCTCTTTACACCCCCAAAGTCCCTATGCTTTAAAGTATCTCCAGATGTGAAAACAAAACAGTCACGAAGATGTCTTGAAATAAGCCAACCCGCGAAGAGAACAGATTAGGCGTATCAGAAATAGACAATCTGCATTATGTGGCATGCCAAGAGAAAGGGTCAACTGCAAAATGGCATGACAACTGGAAGGTTCGATGGATTTAGAAAGAAGATATGGCAGCTTAACATTCTGGCAAGGAGATACATCTGTATTTCAAATGATTTTCAAAACTCGTAACAGGATGATGTTGGAGAACACGACAAGTGCAATCTCCACTGAACTATAATAAAAATAAACGTTTTCATCGCTAAATGCTAAATTACGAAAAAAAATTCTCTCTCTCTCTCTCTCTCTCTCTCTCTCTCTCTCTCTCTCTCTCTCTCTCTATCTCTCTCTCTCTCTCGCTCTCGCTCTCTCTCTTCTCTCGCTCTATCGCTCTCTCTCGCTCTCTCTCTCGCTCTCTCGCTCTCTCGCTCTCTCTCTCTCTCGCTCTCTCGCTCTCTCTCTCGCTCTCTCTCGCTCTCTCTCCCTCTCTCGCTCTCTCTCGCTCTCACTCTCTCGCTCTCTCTCGCGCTCTCTCTCTCTCTCTCTCTCTCTCTCTCTCTCTCTCTCTCTCTGCCGGATAGCTACCAATGAAGCATAGGCCTTCAACCAACCGACACCAAACTCTTCGTAGAATTGTTTATGATTGGTTAGATTGTGTAGCTCGAGTTGTCTTTTGGACGTATTGCGTTCTCGTGGGTTCTTCTATTATTGTCAACTCTTCTTAGTCGCCTCTTACGTCATGCATGATAGGTTAGAATGGTGCTATTCTCTGCTTCCCTCCTAGTCTCCGGTAACATGCACTCATTAATAAATCAATAATTGCATTCCCACACTTTAATTTCTTCTGTCCCATACAGTGATTACTACGATTCATATTGTCCCACTGTCACGAATTTAATTTACACTGTCCCAAACAGTGATTACTGCGATTCATATTGTCCTAATGTCCAGTTTATTGATTTATTACATCTTAACCAGGCATGTTTTATCTTTAACTGTCTAGTACAGAAATAGTTTTAGATACGTCATGTTTACAAAGTAGTTTATAATACTTTTTAAATGCACGGGTACTGATAAGCACTCATAGAAAGATAGAAGAATAATCATACATAAGTGTGCGTACCTGAATGCTTACAATGGCGATTATAAAGGGTCAGTTAAAAAAATGTCAGACCGTTTGCTGATAAAACCATCATGACTCAACAGGAGGTCTGAAACCATAAACATTTTCAATGCACTATCTTCTTTGGGGATGTATACACTTCTCCCAGCGATCCTACCGCTGTTCGATGCATTCAGGAAATCTTCTTCCATTTGTTCAGATCGTGTTTGTGTGGCATTTTGATTGCTGTTGCAAACCTCATGGCTTTTTGCCTCCGTCTTCAACACCTAGAGTTGACTGTGGTATTACTCGAGTTTATATGTATCACTGACAAATGGGTTAACGACTTTCTCCGTAATACCGTATATTCACGTGAGGAACACAGCTGTGCGAGATTCGGCAGGGGATCGTGTCGCGTTGGTTACTTACGGGGTATGTGAACCGGTCGCTCAGAAAGCAATGGCATACTACTAAGCGTAATCTTGCCAAGAACATCAACAGCAGCTGAAAAATGCTGGTGTTGATTGCAGCGTCCTGTAAAGGATATGCAAATTTAAAAAAAAAAAACACGTGTCTGCGCATGGTTTTGCGTACATACATATCTGGAACAGTCTGGTTTTATGGCGCCAGAGACTCGGCGTCATCCCTTTTCCTGTTAGTTAAAACAGTTCCGCCAAGTCAAGGCAGGAGTTGGACTTTTGCTGCCGAAGGTCATGAATGCAAAAGCTATTTTGCAAGGTTGGGCGCTAACCCTCAACTCGGCTCCCTCGGCTGTAACAGCAATTTGGAACCAAGAAAGCCGGGTTCTTTAGGAATGGAGTACAGCGTCGCTGTTAAGCATAATGTCTTCTCGTGACTTAACTGTAATCAAAGCAGTGGAGATAGGACACTATTTATGGGTAATCTAAATGTCACGATATGATCGGACAACAACTGTCAATGAAGAAATCGTTTGGAAACACGGACTATGGGTAATGAATAAAAATGGATAATCACTCGCCAGTTATCTGCGCAGTGAATCAATATATCACAGTCGGAAGTGTTTCTACACAAAAGATTGCACGAATAATTGTGAGCATCACCAGCCAACAAAGCGAAAAACCACTAAGTAAATCACTCTACTATATGAATCAGATCCATGAAGAATAACTAAAAGAATTACTAGTAAACTAAATGCATTTATTAAATAGTGCCTGAGTAAATTAGAAGGACTAAAATGATATGACATATCAGGAACTAGGAGATCTATAAAACAGCTGGAGAAACACCAGTTGTTGAATTCAGTAACCCCGGGAAGGTTAACCCGGTCAACAAATGCCCGCAGAAGTCGGATGTGTCGGTCTAACGGCGCAAGAACGCAGCTCTGCTGTAAACAGGCACAACGCAATCACATCAGAAAAAAAAAACTCCGGATGAACGAAGAAGAAGAAAGAAGAATTCAGTAATAGACAGAGACTTAACTAGTTCAGCCACCGAGTGAGAATGAACCAAATGTCGCCAGCAGCAAGAGTATTCAACATGAGAATGGAAACACAAACAGGCAGGGAAGACCACGAAAAAGGTTGAACGACGGAGTCATTAATAAACAAACATTAAGAACCCACAACATCTCAGCAAACCAAGAGACCGAGCGAGCCCTAGTTCGTAAGTCAATCTTCAAACAAACCTGCGACGTCTAACGAAAGAAAGAAAGAAAGAAAGAAAGAAAGAAAGAAAGAAAGAAAGAAAGAAAGAAAGAAAGAAAGAAAGAAAGAAAGAATCATCAATACAGAACATCATAGACAGAACTAAGCGAATTCCAGTGAGTGAATCAAGAACTGAAGAAATGACGCTGGGTCTGGAAATGAAATATTTAGATAAAACATAAGAATAGTATAACTAGAAAGGTCTATATCTGTAGTTCCTATGGCAAAAGAAATAGACCTAAATGGACATGGAGAATAGAAGCTGAGACAGACATGAATAATAGAGTGGAAAGGGACGGATTAGCATGAGATAGCTAAGGATAATATGTCTTGGAGTGAGTTTGTTAAGGCAATATGGAGCGAAAACAAAAGATATACATATTTGGGTGTGAATGAGTTAAAATAATAGCCTATGAAATACACAAGGCTAAAGTAACATTTAGGAAAAGGTGGGTAAATGTAATAAGTGTCGTTGACAGAAGTGAAAAGAAGTACGAGTACATAATGTAGGAGTGAGTGGCACCTTACAGTCTTGACAGACAAAAGTATGTGAGTTGGAATGTGGCCAAAATTCCATCACAATGCCTGGGCAGAGCTTCAGAGAAACATGTGGTGCCCAAACGACATGTTCCCTCTCTCGGCCTTGCCCTGTGTACTCCAGAGGAATGGGTAACCAATACGTCTGGAACAAGGTAGGTTGCAGACGCTGGCGGCTCAGCGTCAGACCTCCGAGACTTCGCCTCCACGAGCAGGTGGCGAGTGGTGGCCAGACCCTGGAACCCAAGGTACCCGACTTAGAGGCGTTCAGCCAAGTCCCACAGGTGAGGGCCTCGTACGCGCCTGGACCATAGGACGCGTACATCTGTCACTACTATTATCATTTAATTACTTATTCAGTCAGTGGGTGGAGATTTGCCAGCAACAGACGAGCTATATCTCCGGCGGGCCTATTTTCGCTGATCGCGAGATCCGCACAGTGGAAGGGGGGGGGGGGGGGGAGATTTGCTTGCAACAGACGAGCAATATCTCCGGCGATATCTCCGGCGGGCCTATTTCTCGGTGGTCGCGGGATCCGCATAGAATAGGCGGGGAATCTGACGGTAGTACACGCTTTACACAGGTCCGGACACTTGTCAATGTAGGAGTACCTTGTGGTAAATTGCTTAGTATGTACAGTACACGGGAACATCATCAACTGTGTTATAAAGCGTGAAGCTCCATTGAGTGTATTTGATTCGAATCTGTTCTCATTGAAACAAGTACAACTGGTGGGGGAGACATAACTAACCTAGGCCAACTCCCTGCCGGTCGGTGTGTACTGTGCTGAATCATGGCCTGTTTACATCCTAATATTCCTATCCGAAGAAGTGAAGATTTCATTCCCTGTTTTGCACACACAGCTTGCTGCCTTCCGTACATGGAGAGGTGAAATGGATAAATGTGTCTACATAACTTCACTCCTATACATGCAACCCTTTCTCAGGGCTTAAAGAACCTGAATGCCAGCGCATCGTACTTAAGAGACAAATATCTGTCTTTCTGAGGATTCACAACCAATCAACCTACCAAATTGCGATGCTATGATGATATCAAAGCCAATATTTATTCGTTAGTCACACTTCCAACTTCACGGCCAAGGGTCACCACATAATGCTATGTTCCTCTGCCTGTGAATACCACGAAAATGCCGCTCACTGTCCCAGTGAAAAGTGGAACAGACAGCAGTCCCGAAAAATCAACAGCATGCATAAGCATTCATGCACAAGACCCTTGTCAGAATTCCAACAAATCTGTCTGTCACTAAAATTGCAGTTCATCATCGACAGTTACTAGAAGCAACATTTATGTGACGACAAACGTCGCGCGGGGTTCAAAATAATATCATCACCATCATGCAGCAAGTTCTGTATAGTACATCATTCTCATACGCGCCTGCCAGAGAGACTCTGGATCTTTAACCAGTTCCCCTTTCACGTTCATGTTCATGGCAGTGTCCCTATGCACCCCTGTATCTATCGTCGTACTGGTCGACGCCTGCCGCTTCTTCAGTATAGGGAACATATAGTATGTGTCTTTCAATAGCCGAAGTCTAACTGATTCTTGAGAACTTGTGGGATGTTTCATAATTCTCACAAGTTGTCTTGCGTTTGGTCAGTTTTGCTGTGAAATCGAACCGCGCCTTCCACTAAAGTCTAGAGTTGTAAGCATCGAGTGATAATAAAACTCATAATATAACGCAGTATGACTTTCAGCACACTGGGATTCGATTCTAATTCTGTGGGGATACATAGGGCCTCATTCAGCGACGTTACTTTTTAATATTTATTAGCGTGGTTGTGTAGGTTTTATATTCTTTGTTTATTGACGAGAGCTGTCTATTTGAAATGTCATTTATGTTATTTGAAATAATGTGTGTGTGTGTGTGTGTGTGCGTGCGTGCGTGCGTGCGTGCGTGCGTGCGTGCGTGTTTTGTGTGTGTGTGTGTGTGTGTGTGTGTGCAAAACTGTCCAATTATACTTTCCAATCTTTTCTTTTTCTCTTTATTATCGTTTTTTTTTTTTTTTTTGGCTTATACACTCAATGTATGTTGTGAAAGACGATACGGTCTATTGCAAAAGTGACTTTCCGAGCTTCCTTTAATTTTATAAATGTGTCAATTATTTCCTCGCTTTTTTTTTCTTCAAGACTTTACTGATATTATAAGTGGTATTTACAGGAGATATGTAAAATCTACGAACAGGACACAACGAAACAAACATTTCAGTAGAAGTTATCCCATAAACAACGCTTGCAAACATCTTCAACATATAGTGTTTCCCTCCCCCAGGATTTTAAGAGATAAACATATTCAATAAGAAATGCTGATTGACTTACCTGGGCATCCAAGGCGAGGAACTACCCCGGGTTTGAGGTTTCGTCTTTCGCCCTGCATCGCCCATCAATACGCCCGTGAACAGATCTACAAGCTCCGGGGTGTAGAGATTCTCGGCCGACTTATAAGGTCACGTTCGCAGAAAACCCACTTATGTGTTCTAATCCACTTTCCAAATGACTTGCTGGCTCTCCTGAATGCATCATTGTTAATCTGTATATCGCTGGGTTTATCCAAAGAAAGATTAACCGAAAACAACGGTTGCCCCTCTGCTTATCACTTAGCATAT
>JACEFZ010000289.1:100000-130000 GCA_014155875.1 Cepaea nemoralis | reverse complement strand
CCACGCAGCCCCTAGCTATTATAAGTGCCCCTCGCAATCAGGCAAACCCATTCCAACTTCATAGGTACCTGTAATTTACATCCGCAAGTCAAGGATGAGAAGTGAACATTCTAGTCACCTTACTGGTGTAGGGGTTGAACCCGCTACCTCGATATCAACACATCGACTGTGTGTTAACACTGTCCTCGAGTAGAGAGAGAATTCACTAGCTTCAGCTGTCTCTACTGACGGCGGTTTAGTGATTGGTTCCACACTCCCGTCAGCTGGACTTAAACTTTGACTTCTCGCTAGAGCACAATGGCAAATTACGGAACATAACATTGCCTAGCAAATCACTGGAGACTGGATGTGATTGCAACATCCTGCAAAATTTAAATGCGCCCCAATGGCAGGCCTAGTAGTCAATTTGACTTCCAACACAATAACATGCCCAGTTGTCAATTTGACTTCCAATAAAATAATATGCCCAGTAGACAATTTGACTTCCAACACAACAATCTGCACAGTAGACAATTTGACTTCCATTACAATAATATGCCTAGTACACAATTTTACTTCCAACACAATAATGTGCCTAGTACACAATTTGACTTCCAACACAATAATGTGCCTAGTAGACAATTTGACTTCCAATAAAATAATATGCGCAGTAGACAATTTGAATTCCAACGCAATAATGTGCCTAGTAGACAATTTGACTTCCAATACAATAATATGCCCAGTAGACAATTTGACTTCCAACACAATAATATGCCTAGTAGACAATTTGACTTCCAAAAGAATAATATGTAAGTAGACAATTTGACTTCCAACACAATAATGTGCCTAGTAGACAATTTGACTTCCAATACAATAATATGCCCAGTAGATAATTTGACTTCCAACACAATAATATGCCCAGTAGACAATTTGACTTCCAACACAATAATGTGCCTAGTAGACAAATTGACTTCCATTACAATAATGTGCGTAGTAGACAGTTTGACTTCCAACACAATAATGTGCCCAGTAGACAATTTGACCTCTAACACAATAATATGCCTTATAGACAATTTGACTTCCAACGCAATAATGTGCCGAGTAGACAATTTGACTTCCAATACCATAATATGCCCAGTAGAAATTTGACTTCGAACACAATAATATGCCCAGTAGACAATTTGACTTCCACCCTAGTAGACAATTTGACTTCCAACACAATAATATACCTAGTAGACAATTTGACTTGCAACACAATAATGTGCCTATTAGACAATTTGACTTCCAACACAATAATGTGCCTGGTAGTCAATTTGACTTCCAACACAATAACACGCCCAGTAGTCAATTTGACTTCCAACACAATAATATGCCTAGTAGACAATTTGACTTCCAACACAATATTGTGCCTAGTAGACAATTTGTCTTCCAATACAATAATATGCCCAGTAGATAATTTGACTTCCAACACAATAATATGCCCAGTAGACAATTTGACTTCCAACACAAAAATGTGCCTAGTAGACAATTTGACTTCCATTACAATAATGTGCCTAGTAGACAGTTTGACTTCCAACACAATAATGTGTCCAGTAGACAATTTGACCTCTTACACAATAATATGCCTTATAGACAATTTGACTTCCAACGTAATAATGTGCAGAGTAGACAATTTGACTTCCAATACCATAATATGCCCAGTAGACAATTTGACTTCGATCACAATAATATGCCCAGTAGACAATTTGACATCCAACACAATAATGTACCTAGTAGACAATTTGACTTCCAACACAATAATGTGCCTATTAGACAATTTGACTTCCAACACAATAATATGCCTAGTAGACAATTTGACTTCCAACACAATATTGTGCCTAGTAGACAATTTGACTTCCAATACAATAATATGTCCAGTAGATAATTTGACTTCCAACACAATAATATGCCCAGTAGACAATTTGACTTCCAACACAATAATGTGCCTAGATGACAATTTAACTTCCATTACAATAATGTGCCTAGTAGACAGTTTGACTTCCAACGGAATAATGTGCCCAGTAGACAATTTGACCTCTAACACAATAATATGCCTTATAGACAATTTGACTTCCAACGCAATAATGTGCAGAGGAGACAATTTGACTTCCAATACCATAATATACCTAGTAGACAATTTGACTTGCAAAACAATAATGTGCCTATTAGACAATTTGACTTCCAACACAATAATATGCCTAGTAGACAATTTGACTTCCAACACAATATTGTGCCTAGTAGACAATTTGACTTCCAATACTATAATATGCCCAGTAGATAATTTGACTTCCAACACAATAATATGCCCAGTAGACAATTTGACTTCCTACACAATAATGTGCCCAGTAGACAATTTGACTTCGAACACAATAATATGCCCAGTAGACAATTTGACTTCCAACACAATAACATGCCCAGTAGTCAATTTGACTTCCAACACAATAATATGCCTAGTAGACAATTTGACTTCCAACACAATAATGTGCCTATTAGACAATTTGTCTTCCAACACAATATTATTCCTAGTAGTCAATTTGACTGCCAACACTACACAATGAGCATTTGTGATAGCGCTGTGTTTAGCAGGTTTGCCTACCCGCCCGTTGATCGTGTGTTCAAACGCCATTAGATGGGCTGTATTGATTGACCTAGACTCCTAGGTGAACCAGATCTTACATGAGTACTAGGAAACTACCTGGGAAGTAAAGCGGCGGCCGTGACACTGATAAAATCACAAGGTGAGTGCGATTGATATGAAATATAGGGATAGGGCCATATACCGAAACCATCGGGGCATGAAAAGAAGTCCTTTACTTTTACAACAGTATGCCATCAATTCCCAAAGTGAGGACACATTTCGAATTTACAGAAACGATATGGTTCACCTAATCTTGTTAAAAAGAAACAAAATAAACAATAAACAAATGAATAAACAAACAAATTAATAATAAAGTTGTAAAGCTATAATTTCGAGATAATGCACTATTCATTACGGTGGTGTCTGATTTTCCGATGGTGTTAATTAAAATAGCATTTCAACTATCATTAGGGCATAATTTGCCGTTATGGCTAGTTGTGCCTGATGTGTCTTTAATGTCCTGTGTTCACCTTCGATGTCGTCGTTCCCGCGATTTGCATGAACTGTGTGTGGATTCCATTGATGCTAGTTTTAAACTACTATGGCGTTAAATAAGACCGAAGTATTTAATTTATCTCATATCATCTTGTCTTGTTCATCTTGTACATTGCGGGTCGAGATGAAGCATAAAGAGCAGGGCAGTGCCCGTTTATGGGCTTCTTGTATCGAGATTCCCATCCATCCATCATGTGCCATGTCGATAAGCGTGGGTAGTCATGTTCTGCCATCATACTCGATCACCAGAGTCGTGAACCAGCTCATTGTTCCTGTCTCGACCATACCACGTAGGCAAGCAATACAGTATTTACGTCTGGGTCTTCCCCTTGGTCCCCTCCCTTCGATCTTGCCAGTCGTCACAAAGTTACCAAGAAATATAGAGACAAATGCATCGTCATAATGATATCAGTACAAATTGGAGACCGACCGACCGACCGACCGACCGACCGACCGACCGACCGACCGACCGACCGACCGACCGACCGACCGACCGACCGACTGACCGACCGACCGACTGACCGACCGACCGACAGACGACCGACCGACCGACCGACAGACGACCGACCGACCGACCGACAGACAGACAGACAGACAGATAGATACATAGATAGATACATAGATAGATACATAGATAGATAGAAACAAGACAAGTAACAGTAACTGGGAGCCACTATCTTTAACAACAATCAATAATTGACATTACATAGTTACATTTCGCAATTAATCCACGGCTGTGCCAGCTGGCGAGTCATAATTTAAGAAGTAAATTCCAGGAAAGCAATGAGCTGAATGATGCACAAGCAAAAAGAATTGTGTACTGGGGAAAACGAGATATCATAGCAGCGTGTAATTTTATTGAATTCTCATATATTGGCTGGTAACTTTATTGAATTTTCATATATTCGCTGGTAACATTATTGAATTCTCAGATATCTGCTTGTAACGCAATAAATTATCTGTCTGGTTTAAACTTGATGTAGTTTTCTACTTGCATATAAAAAGAAGAAGTGAGGAACCCTCTTACACGCCTTATGGCGTACCCGGTTGATGGTGTTAGCGCCATGTTTTTATACTCCAAGCGCTCCTGGAACCATGAGAGTTTTTTGGTATTTTCTGAGCAGTGAATCAATACGTCATATTCGGGAGGTGTTTTATTTTCCCCACTTAAAAAGATGCATACAATAGCGTGGTCTTTAGAACACCACGAAGGCGAAGGGGTTGCGAATGCAATTCGCAAAACCCGCATACCGCGTACGAAACACAGCTGCGGGATATTTGGACTACGTGCGATAGTTCTTATATGAGTGTATGAGTGCCATTCGTTCAGAAATCTATTGCAATCTACTGAACGTAATCTTGCCAAGAAATCATAATAGCTAAAATATGTTGGGGTTGACTGCAACGGATATACAACTAACATTGTTTTTTAAACAAGACCATACAACAGAAAGTCAAACTAATGGTATATACCAAGAAAAATAGTTAGATCATCATTATATAACGTACGAGATTTAGAGGCCAATAAACAGTTTCTGATAAGTCGCTAAAGAGTTTCAGGTTCTCTAGCAGTTAGTAGGCGAAGTGTAGTACAGAAGGCTGCTGTTAGAAGGCTAAAGAATTTATGGGTAATCGTGTATATAATTCTGGGGAAAAGAAAACAAAAACATAAACTATATACTATGACAGAGACTCTGAAAACCACAAGAAAGGAAACGCAAAACAGTCGATTTAAATAATAGCAAAACCAGAGATGTGAGCTACTCAACCAGAGTTGTGCAAAAATACGCAGCAGCAAGTGAATAAGTTAAGAAGTTGACAAGCATGGGTAAAAGAAATAATTAGATGACCTACCAAGAGAGGTATACGAAGGGGCATGGACAGGAAACCTCAGAGACCTTTATAGCACAACAAGGAATATAGTAAGAACATACAATCAAGCAAGTGGACTGATCATGAATATAAATGAGAAAGTTCTCATTAACATTAAAGACCAACTAAACAGATGGGGTGAATAATTTGTGGAACACGTGATTACACCAACACCAGTTCTAGAAGTCTCGTTTGATATCCATACTACAGATTTGAAACTATTTAGCAACTGCGAAAAACCACTTATAGAAGAGATAATTAGTTAGCTGCATAGCGTTTAAAACAGGACGGTTGCAGTCAACACCAACATATTTTTGCTGTTGTCTTGGCAAGGTTACGTTCGGTAGTTTGCCATTGCTTTCTGAACGACCAGCACTCATACTATTTCGTAAAAAACTAGCACAACGCGGTCTGCTGCCAAATCACGGGCAGCTGTTTTTCGAATGCGAGTATGTGGGATAACGAACTGCGTCCGTAAATTCTTCGACACGGAGACCGGCATAAAAGAGATTAGTAAACCTTTAAACATTTTGAAGGATTGGAAAATTGCGAGTCAAGATGGCATCACGACAGATCCTATTAAAATTAACATAATCACCTCAAATGAATTACAGCACACATTTTGTAGCAGAATGTGTGAAACTGAAGAACTACCAGAATACTGGTAGAGAAGGATATCTGGTTAAGCTACAACAGAGAGATGCCTACAGAAGTGAAAATTATTGGGGAAATATGTCAATGGGAAAGCTCCTGGGAAAATATTAAGCATGATAACACTGGAGAGTCTGTGAGATACCAATGACAAACTACAAAGGGATAAACAGGCAGACCAACCAGATCTTGCACTCATCACGTTGTTACAATGTGTATACTAATATGGGAAAGCATCAATCTGAACTCAACAGTTGACATATGATGTGAGGTGGCCAGCTCTTTCCAGGTCACAATTTCTTCCAAAATAATTCCTAGACAATTGTGAACATTGCCTGGTACCAACTTTATTTGAGCCGAAACTACATCAAAATCGTGCTGGTTGGTCACATTAATCTTGCCTCTACCAGGGATTGAACTCCTACCACTGTATTGCTAGGCAAGTGCACTAACCACTATGCCACCGGACCTCCTACATAAATACATGCATTTTTTATCAATTATCCTTTTACTATGACGCTCTTTGCAAATGATATCACTGCAGCATCAAGAAAGTGACAACTGCACTATAAATGATGTCGAAATAGTGTGGGTTAAACATCGATTTACAAATCACACAAGTCAACATGCTGAATAAATCCTGTCTGTGTTACAAATGATATGTCAGAGATTATAGACATCATCTCCTGTCTCGTCTCAGATCAAAAGTTATTTCTAGTTATAATTGATGCCCAGAAGACATGGGTAATTTCTTAGAAGTTTGCATGTCATTAACACACGCTGATATGATTATTTCGAAAACAAAGTGCATTTCTAACCATATAGCGACCTAGTTTAGTGTCTACTTCTTAACCTGCTGGCCTTTCTTTATATTTATATTTCTGTGTAATTGGCTTGCTATCTATCTTCTACTTTTCTACGTAGCTACCTATTTACTTACTATCTACTTCTTTACAAAGCTGCACCCATGTCAAGTTAATAAATACTTGCTAAATAGTACTGCTTATTAGGTTACCTACATGTCTGGCTATCTACTTGAAATTTTGCTCCCTATTTACCTAATTACTATCTACTTTTTAATAAATGTACCTCCGTGCCTATTTATCACATTACCATAAGAAGCCGAAACAGCGTAGTGGTTACATTAAGTGCCATAACGGCCGTTGTTGGTTTTATCCACAACGTGACTGCTGTCAGAAATGTGGGGTACCCTGCCGCCAAGTTAATTACTATCAAGGGCGAGCAGCCCCAGTTTGACAGAGATTGACCAGGGACAAAATCTGTATGAATGAAATAAAGATTAAGCCCACGAATATTCAACACTACAGCTGCAAAGGGCTCGTTAAACATAGGTGAACTTAGCTGGTCTTGATATTCCCTATGGAGTGGGAAGGAGAAAGCTAGATGTCTAGGTTTCAGACTACGAATGGACTACTAGACAGTGCAGTGTTTTTCCCCTGACAAGATTCCCCTTCCTGGTGTCAAAGTTAGCACCCACCAAGGTAATAAATGCATTTGTGTCCCTCAGTAAAAAAAAATAATGTATAACGACTGAACTATGAGTTAAAACAAACTACACTCAATTTTATTGTCTATCATTGAACATATGGTGGTTATCAAGATGATGATAGTGCCATAACCTAAATTAGACCAGGTTATAGGTTATGGCAGTGTACAGTAAATGGACACATGGAACATGAACAGTGAATACTTTTCACGCAGCGTGGAAACGATGGGCTCGCTTCGCGGTCGGCACCAGGCGGATCCTTAAAAGTGACTCTACGTTGGACGGTGGTCAAGAGTGGAGCAGGTCGCGCCTGGAGCATGCCAAAGGCCTTAAAAGAGTGCCGTGTTGTATTTTATAGATGTAAAGATAGAAACATTTTATATATGTGTTGAAGAGGTGGTATAATTTGAACAGTTTATGATATGTGATCACATTCGTATAATAGAGTAAACGACAATTGATTTAGCGTTCTGTTAATTATGTACATTTCATGCTGTGATTCTAAGTATGGCGGAGAAGAAAGTGAACGTAGACTATTAGTCAGTAAACTGCTGAGGTTCAGCGATTTCAAGTGAGAGCCCATGAGTTAGTCAACAATGTGAGGACGCATGTTCATTTACAAAGAGCTGGGTTCTGCAGAGACGAAGGAGCCGAGGAAATAACCACGGTAACGACATGGTATACAATAAAGCCCTAGAAGAACAACAGTGGAGATACTGAGAGTGAAGCGACAATCACCAGTATGAAAAGTATAAGTCGCCATATATGGGGTATACTATTAACCCCTATAGGCCAAGCTGCACACATACGATGCATTCGGTGCATACAATTGCAGGGTACATTGCTGTCCCTTCAAATGTCAGTCGCAGCATTAGTATTGAAAGTAGACTGATACATATCTTTGACTCTCCCCACACATGAGTCGTGCCGTGGCAGTTAGTGAAACTATAGAGGTTTATGCAATACAACAATCACATATATGCAGTGATGATAACCTTATAGTTCTTGTATCTTGTCTGGATGTGTGGCTGGGTTACACGATTTGCCTCGCTTCCAATATGATTCTCTTATGGTCTGCTACCGACAGCTATGGTCAGATAAAAACAGCCGGTCAGTGTTCGGAACAGTGTTGCGTCCTGATGCCACCTGACCCTTCGTTGTCACTGCACGGGAAAACCTGGTGCTCTTGTTGAGAGCTGTTCCTATTTCTGAAGTATCTCATTTGAGCATCAGAATCTCCTATCATATATAGGAGATTCCCATCTCCTTGTCGCCTTTTCCTATCGCATTCTGCGTTTCCTTCAATTCACACATTCCTGTGGTTGTAATTGCCCTTGGGCCAGGAGTACCTAAAGTCCAACCCTTCTGGGGTGAATGACTTCATTCACGCGATCCATTTCACACTCCATTTAGTCTGCGCGGCTGGCCGTACTTAGGATCCTGACACTTCGCAGCTTTCTCCCATCTCTTATTCAGCCCACTACTTTCCACCGTTTTCGGTGCAGACTGGATTATCTCCCCGCCTGTCCATGTCAAGTCTGCCTGAGAGTTTGGCCATCACCTGTGACAGTGAGCCGTTGTGATTACGTGACGTCTTCGTGTGCACTCTTACGTCATGGCTAGAAGGTGGTCTTGTACAAAGGCATATAGCATTGCCTCAGCTTCTTAAATGTAGAGAATACAGTTTATTTTTCAATAATTCCTCTAAGTGATCCTCCCTCTATTACTGAATACTTTCATGTATTAGAGCATTCTAGTGAAACTCATGGCATTCTGTGACAAAGACTTTCAATTAAAAAATAAAAATTAAAAAAATAAACAATCATTTGACACGGGCTCCTAAATCGACTCAGCTTACATTGTATATCAGGAAAAGCCTTGAGAAATATTTCGACCTGCATGATATCGACCACAGCACCCACAGAGTTCCGCTTGGGCTAATCAAATATGGGTCTATCCTCCATCTGACCAGATGCGCTTCATGCGTGTAAAAGGGACCTTGACGTTTTACTTTAGGCTTGGCTTTTATTTCACCAAAAAAGGCAGTCGAGGATAGGTGGGTGGTCGATGGATCTGAACTCGCAGTGGCGAGATGTCAGTCTAGGGATAGTTAATCTTCGAGGGGGGGGGAGGGGCTGAGTCGTCTCGAGGTATGGTGTCCGCCTCGAGTGCTGGAGGTCCCGGGTTCAAGCCCCGGTGAGGACCGGGATTTATTTAAAAAATCCACCTGCACTTCCAGTAATAAAATTTTCCCTGGTCTCTGGGTAGTGAGATCGGACGCCCGTGTGTATTGTTGCGCACGTAAAAAATCCCTTGGCAGTTTGAAATTGAAAAAGAGTAGCCTAACGGCATTGCCCGGGCAAATTTTCGAGTTAAAAATCTACCCAGAGTATTTCAGGATCCTCTCCGATGCAACAGAGTTCGTGCATTCAGCTGAGTTTCTCCAGACTCAGGTTTGAGTTAGGAGGAAAATGGAGCACTTATGGGTTAAACCGTGTGCCGTGATGCTGATCCAACGACTAAACTAAACTAAACTAACTAATAGTTAATCTTCCTACCAAACCCTCAGCTGGTCGACGTGGAAACACATCGGTCAGAGACTACTAAAGCATCAATATGGCCTCTAAAGTTATTTAAGAGAAATAAAATTATGTACATTCAATGATATTAACATGCTGACGTTCGTTAGGTGAATTTTGACAATCAACGGATTAATCGTGTCTGGCGAAAGCTAAAATAATAATCAACAATTAGGGTCATAAAAAGGACCCTGCCCAACCGTATATGACACTAGTCGTTCAGAAAGCAATGGAACCTGCTGAAAATCAACGTGCCAAGAAATCACAAACAGCTAAAGATGCTAGATTAACTGGGACGTTGTGTAGAGGATAAAAGGATAGGCAACTAACTTCAATTAGTCTATAATTTTGTAGACGAATGGGTACTGATTGGGTGATATGGTCAAGTTAATACCCTTAGCTTCTCACAACAGTTTAGCCTGGATCTATTTTGGAGCCCAGATCAATTAAAACAAAGACTCGACCACATCCCCTCCGCCAGGGAGAGCGGTCAATCCTGGAGGGACCAGGAGGAGATGCGGTGCCCGAGGCAAAAGCAGGGGAGATGAGGGAATAGTGGAAGGTTAGCCACTCCCTCATGATACACGCAAGCGGTGTGCAGAGAGTTAGCACTCTAATCACGATACCACCACACCTCATGAAGCCAGAGCACAGTTGAGTAGACACTCAACAGGCCACGTTTTGCCAGCAGCGTGCGATGTGAGGTAACACGCACGAAGGAGAAGGTCACCCCGCGTGGTGTGTAACCACGGGAGAGATGTTCGGTAGACGGGAGACTGGACTTGGGGCGTTCACATCGTTTAGAATAACGTTAGGAGTTTTGTGTTCACTAGTAGATAGAGTTAGCATAGGGTTAGCAGTTTGTGTTAGATAATTCTGTGGCTGTATATTGTGTATTGCATTAGCGACTGTTTACCGCTTGTAAGCGAGCCAACGGCAATAAAATGGACCATGCATTTTGCCTCCCACACGACTTGCAAGTTGTCTTGTATGGGTGTGTGAGAAGTACCCGATGATGCCTGTCAGTTAAGTTGTTGACAGGCCAGGGTAATTGTGGTGTCAGAAAGTGGTGCTTGGACGAAAGCGCCAAGCTAATACCCACAGTAAATGGTAATTGTGGTGTCAGAAAGTGGTGCTTGGACGAAAGCGCCAAGCTAATACCCACAGTAAATGGTAATTGTGGTTGTCAGAAGTGAAGCTTGAATGTAATATTCAAGCTACTCCACTCGTCCACGAGGCTCTAGACTAGGGTTTAATTTGTGTAGTGACGGTGAGTTGTGCAGACGAGAGAAATTTTGCAAGCTAGAAATGTGCCTATCGTGACGTATTAAACTGTTTAATTGTGTTTATGAAATATTTATTTAGTCAAAGTATGTATTCATCAAAGCTGTAAGTATTAATATTCTTGTTTTCTTATATTTATTTATATATTTACCTTGTTGGTGAGAAATGAGTACCAAAAATGATTCACGGCGGAGCGATACAAAGCCAGCCGACAATATCGATTTTTCATCGCGCTGTGCTGTGACGTCAGATGATTGACAAACAGTCGTCTGGGCTCATTAGCATACAGCAATCGAGTGTATAGAGAATTGCTAAACAGCTGCTCGCCTGAATCGGTACGTTATATCATTTATTATTTATTTATTTCAACTACTAAAGGAATAGATTTATTTATTTAAACATTATGATGTTATTTTTATTTCTTTAAAAGCAGATATGCATATTTTCGGTCATATTTTCCCTGTGTTTACCGTCACGATGGAACTATTTTTTGGCCAGGCAGATGATACTTGCCTGCACAACACTTACAGAAATTAAATAGAGTAGTAACATAAGGCAATAACGGATAGAACAAAGACAGGACATTGACATTTAATTTATTTAATACATATTCTAGTTGTTCGTGAATCTGTCTGTCATTGTCTAAGTCATTGTCCTTAGGGGTCTGGGTTAACATATCGTGTAATAGGCCTGATTACTACGGCCCTGCATATCAAAGGGCGAACTACACCTGATTACGGCCCTGTGTACCAAATATAGTTTGCTGGTAACGACACGTGCCTCCACCCGAAAGTACCAAGGTGACCTGTGGCAACGGAGTTCCGTTCCCCGATCCTCGGGAACGTTAAAGCTGAGTACACTTATATATTTTGGCATGCAATTTGATTAATAGTGCATCTCTTTTTCAGCTTGTAACGCGTTGACATATTTTATACTCTGTTTTTCTGCAAGATAAAGCTGGGCAGGGTATAAACAGAAAGCACAACTGATAGTGATCAGATAAGAACAAACATAACATATCAAAGATAAATAACTGATAAAAGTCATCATTGCCTGTCACTGCGAGCCGAATACTAAATTAAGATGGCAACTTTATCAGACTTCATAAAAGCAGGTAAAGATCTAGAATTAACAGGAAAAGAGCTACAACAATATGCAGATCAAAAATTTAAAGAAGCAAAAGATGCTGAAAGGGACGAACGCGCACGAGAAAGAGAAGAAGAAAGACAACATCAAATACAATTAAAACAACAACAGCTAGAACATGATAAGACAGTTAAACAACAACAGTTAGAACACGATAAGACAGTTAAACAACAACAGTTAGAACAGGATAAGGATATTAAGCTAAAGGAATTAGATCTAAAGCAAAAGCAAATAGATCAAGAGAGAGATCTAAAACAAAAAGAGATAGATGAAATGACAAGAGTTAAAGAAAAACAAATTCAAGTAGAATCAGAGACACAATTAAAGATGAAAAGCATGGATGTAGACTCACACGCAGAAATCTCTGCCACTAAATTAAGAAGTCAACAAGAAGAAAATAAGTTCAACAAATACAAAAATATTATCAAACCATATTGTAAAGAAGACTCAATATCAGCATGGACAGAGAATGTAGAATATCAATTTAAATACCACCAAGTTCCATTAGAGATGTGGGCCCCAATTTATACAAAAAATCTCAGTGGTGAGCCCCTTAAAGTAATAGAAACTATACCAACAGAGCTTAGATCTAGCTATCAATACATCCATGATAGGATTATGCAGCACTTTTTACTTGATGCCCCTGGGTATCAAGTTCAGTTCTCAAATCTGAAACCTAAACCTAGTGAAACCTTTATTGATTATGTTTCAAATGTACAGAGTGTACTAAACAGGTGGCTTAAAGCAGCTAACATAGGAAAAGACTTTGATAGATTAAAAAACTTAATTACTATGGATAAGGTTATATCCACCATACCTTCTCCTTTTGCCAAATTTTTGCAGCAGTCAGACATTGAAAACATAGAGCAGTTTGAAAAGAAAGGATCAGCATATTTTTCTTCTAACAGAGATGTGTTTAAGACCTCAAATGACTCTGAAATAGTTTCCTTCGTCAAAGACCAAACTAAAAACTACCAAAGTAATAGGAAACCTTATCAGAAATACGATAAGAAAGATAGGAAAATGGAAAAATGTATCCATTGTCACCTTTTACATGACACCTATGCTATGTGTGACAAATCGCCAAATTATCCGGCGCATCTTGAAAATGTGATCAAGAAACAGCAAAGTAAAAGATCTGCATACAGGCGTGCAATCAAATGTTTTTTTTGTTCCTGTTATGGCCATTATAGTAATAAGTGCCTTGGCCGGCAGCGTATGAAAGCCAGTAATGCCATTTTGATTGACACCTCTTCAGATGGTGGTAGTGAGAATGAGTCTGAGAGTGAAAGTGACTTACCTAATAACCAAGCAGAAAATGTTTGTGGTGCATACGATATGTTGAGCTTCGACAGCTGTGAACGATGTCACCAATTCCATACAGACGCGAAACTAGAATGTGGACATACAGTACTATGCTCATCTGAGAGTGTAAACGCAGCAGTAGCCTCCAGAGGCAATCTTGTGTTCCACAATGCGATGGTCAATAATGTAGCATGCCAGTGTTTGCTGGACAGCGGCAGTACCCTTATTGGTCTTCGGAAAGAACTGGTGAATCCGGGTGATTACACAGGTGATACTGTCAAATGCCGTACCTTTTCGGGTAACATTGAAATCTACCCTTTGGCAAAAGCCCAGATTGACTCTCCTTTTCTCTCTGGTACCTTTACCTGTGCAATACTGAACAACCCTTGTACTGATTTAATTCTGGGGTGCTTACCCCAACTAAAACATTGTACGATTGATGAAATAGTTGCATGGGAAAAAGTAAAGGCAACTATTACAACAGCCAAAATAGACACTTCAAAACATCATAACATATTACAAGATGAGACACTACTGATGCTTTCTACAACCAGCACAGATGACACAAACAAACAGAAACTTTTACACCACCAGAAATCTACTCTTAATGTGTCTCCATACTTAAAATTGTTAAAGGTCAAAGCCAGAGTGACCAAAAATGCATCTTGTTTATTTAGACGTAAGAATGGCATTTCAACTACAGGTCATGCTACTGGTAACCATGAACAGGTGTTACCTGAACAACACCGGTTAACTATGCCAAAATATGCACATAAAACACCGGTGACTGGTCATCTTGCATACAACAACACCAGACCAGGCTTTTTCAAGAAGATAAAATTATGTTTTCATAATGTATTTGCGTGTAATGTCTGTCAACAATTGGTACAAAAGTTTAAGGGTAGACATCCTACAACTAAAGTACAACCTTCTATACTGGCTCCCAAGCCATTTGATAGAGGAAGGGTCAGTTCTACCACAAACACACAAACAACGGTGCAAGAACCAGTGATCTTGAACTTGATCAAGACAGATTTAGGCTACTTCCATACCAACGAAATGGCAACGACTATTCAAGGTGGTACATAACCATGGTACATGTTGACTATGAAATATCGATAAACAGACACTTAGAGATATTCCATGTCAACATGCGAAAACCTCACTTTTCAAGACAAGAGACAGAAGTAGTGACAGACGAACATAGTGCATCCACACCTAGTAATCAGACGACAGACATACATAGCGCAACTACACTAGTTAGTGAGACTGGCAAATCCGACGAGGGGCATACATGTAGTGAACTTATAGAATACACATGAATAAATCAGAATACTGATGACTGGACAATACACCTACTGAAACTGAGACATGCCTTTGACAGAGTGCGACTCCTCGGTCTCACTGTCAAACCAAGCAAAGTCAAATTATGCCTAAAATAAATTCATTTTTGGGTCATGTCATTTCTCAAGTCCAACTGTAGACTGACCTGAAAAGTAGTACCAAAATTATGAATCTGACCATGTCTAACAGAAGGAAACAGGTCAGAAACCTTTTGGCATTAGTAAATTACTCAGAAATTACAATTATATTTTCCAATGTCTTAAAATCTTCTGGAAATGAAATGTGAAAGATGCATTATTAATTTCTGCATTGTCAAAATTGAAAATTCTTTTTAGTAATGTTCCCATCCTCCGCTTGCCTAATCCTGGGCTCGTTTATTATCTTAGGACAGATGCCAGCAGGATCTCCATCGCTGCAGTCCTAGGCCAATTTTATGAGGGCATCTTCCATCCGATTTGTTACGTGAGCCGTAAGATCACACCTGCCGAGTCCAGATATTCGATAGCAGAACTGGAAGCCCTCAGCGTCATCTATTCAGTGAGGAAGCTCCATCGATTTCTGGCGGGTGTACACTTCATTGTCCAGACAGATAATTCTCCCATTACGGTCATCCAAACTGGGGTGCACAGAAACGACCGGATATACAGGTGGTCTCTGATACTTCAGAACTATACGTTTAGTATAGAACATATCAAGGGTAAGGACAACATTCTGGCTGATACCCTCAGTAGACCATCTGAGGTAATAATACCTGAAATCCCACATAATAATGTAGAGTGATAGTTAGTACATGAATACAGTACAATATGCTATGTAAAATAGGTTACATATACACCCATGGTGTGCTTAAGAGTGTACCAAGTACAACGAACTATCATGTGTCCGTAGACATTAACTTAAGAACTGTGCTACAGAACTTAGATACTACCGTGTGAATCAGGACAGCTCATTTCCAACTAAGCTCCAGTCCGGTGTATCATTTGTGTGAAATGTAGAAAACAGTGTCAGAACAGTGCTTAATTTCAGACACAGAAAGACTAAGCTACGACACCAGCGAATCTCTACACGTGCACTACCGATGAACATTATTATGACCGTAAAATGTATTTCAGATACCCAGGCAAATTATGTAGTTATATTGTGCCTATACCAATATACAAACATGAAGGCAACTACTAACCTGAGAGAACTGAATACCATGTATATAAACTTAATGTGATATGTAAGATAATATTTTAACATAGTGATAGATGAGAGATAGAATTAGGTAATATAATAATTCTCATTTATTTAAATAGTATAGTTAGGACAGTAATCAACCCAGCTATTTAGCTTAAAATATTAGGTTAGACGTAAAAAAATAGGTAATTACAAGCTAAAGTAAAATTTTAATAGAAATAGTACCATTTAGAGTGTTACATTTCATTTAGCTTTAGTTTAGGGTAGTTTATTCCATATTAAGGAAAACCATACCATCGATCAAACATTACCAATAATTAGTATTATCATGTTACATACATCATTTACATAATTTAGATTAAGAACATTAATCATATGATTCATGTTCAATCTAACAACATTAGATAGTATAGTATTAGAAAAGTATATAATTTATGTTCACATCATCCAGGTAACTTAAGGTACATAACTCATATCACACTAATTACATTTAAATAGTTACATTACATCCCTTAGATTAGATAAACATAACGAGTAGGATAAACAGATAATATAATTAACATAATAGAACTTAGGTAACACATTAAATACTTAGTTATAAAAGGAGAAGAGTTTATTATAATATAAAATATGATACTTTAGGTTAGTGTAACATACTAGATGATGAGATCAAAGGGACAAGCCATCAACCCTGTCTCGCCCATGTAAATATAATGTACATATATGACTCGTGCAATGACTAGCGCACAGTCATGAGGCTCAATCATCTCAACCTGAGCCAAACGTGTACAGTCTCACTCCAAGGTTTTTAAATAAGCAGAAGAATAAGTATGGAGGGATGAGTGATGTGTGATAGAAGTAAGGGTGAAAGGAGTATGACAGAAGTGTGAAAGTAAGAATGAATGAAAGATAGACGGGAGAGAATGCAAGCAGTCAGCAAATTCTTCTGCTGCCTGCCACGACTTTTAATATTTGTTTGCGTTAATGTTGGTTTTCGCTAGGGAAATTGTGTTAGTGTGAATGTGTTGTCTGTCATATAGTTTAGAACTTAGATTACAGTATTTTGGGTTTCATAACAATGGAATGTAGTCACGAATCAGTGTTATACACCTGCTTGTGGCCACATTGAACAAAATTATGACACTCAAAAAACTAACATACATACACAGATAAGTTAGAAATATAGGGTAGAAGTTAGAATAGTAGATTTATTACATCCAAACACGCAAACAACCAGAAAAACAAACATATAAATTGCATACACTATTTGTAGATCTAAGGCAGATAACTTTGGGGCCAGGGGACATAATAGACAACGAAGAACTAAATTAACAGTGAAATAAAGTCTTACGCGCGGAAGCGAAGGAGGTAAAGCCTGTCGCACACACTCTTGTAGAATGGTTGTTAAATATTATATGGGGGACATGAAGCAATTCATGTGTTGACCCTAAGAAAGTCAACTTTGTATGGGTAGTAAGTTAATTTACTATGTGAGGGCAGGTCTTATAAGACAACGGTCCGGTTCAGACATACCTCTGATAAATATAATATAGCATGTGAGAAGGGGCTCACGCCAACCAGGCAAGTTTGTGGCGATTGCCAGTAGCCAAGTGAGGCTTTACTACATTGTGACAATAGTTGTTAATAGTCTATTGGAAAGCCCAGAGCCAGGTTATCTAGAGTCTTTGACAAAAATTAGAGACACTAATTTTTTGTGTAGAAACCTCCTTGCGTCACAACCAATAAGTGAAAGTTGATGACGCAACACAAGAGGGGCGGGTGTGTGTCAAAGACTCGACCACATCCCCTCCGCCAGGGAGAGCGGTCAATCCTGGAGGGACCAGGAGGAGATGCGGTGCCCGAGGCAAAGAGCAGGGGAGATGAGGGAATAGTGGAAGGTTAGCCACTCCCTCATGATACACGCAGGCGGTGTGCAGAGAGTTAGCACTCTAATCACGATACCACCACACCTCATGAAGCCAGAGCACAGTTGAGTAGACACTCAACAGGCCACGTTTTGCCAGCAGCGTGCGATGTGAGGTAACACGCACGAAGGAGAAGGTCACCCCGCGTGGTGTGTAACCACGGGAGAGATGTTCGGTAGACGGGAGACTGGACTTGGGGCGTTCACATCGTTTAGAATAACGTTAGGAGTTTTGTGTTCACTAGTAGATAGAGTTAGCATAGGGTTAGCAGTTTGTGTTAGATAATTCTGTGGCTGTATATTGTGTATTGCATTAGCGACTGTTTACCGCTTGTAAGCGAGCCAACGGCAATAAAATGGACCATGCATTTTGCCTCCCACACGACTTGCAAGTTGTCTTGTATGGGTGTGTGAGAAGTACCCGATGATGCCTGTCAGTTAAGTTGTTGACAAATACCCTTAGCTTCTCACAACAGTTTAGCCTGGATCTATTTTGGAGCCCAGATCAATTAAAACAATAGATCCTTGCCTCGACTGGACTTCAATCACTTGACCACCAGTTCACAGGAAAGCATGCTACACTGTGGTATTGAAGGACAAGGTCAAATATGGGGTAAAAACAAGTCCCCTAGCAGCATCCTACTATAAGGCATGTGACTTATTACTAACATCACATTTGGTAGGCCTGGATGCTCGGAGGTACAGGCAGTCAGTCTATCACTCCAGTAGTGAACGTCGAGAGCTGAATTCAAATCCTCATTTACCGGCATCTCAAGCCCACTTGACAACTAGCAATCAACAGTCATTCCTGGTGGTAGCTGTCTTCTCACGGAGGAAGTTCATTTAACCCAACCTCAAGATTCGTGCGCTAATTGTAATATAATCATAATCTTACAGTAGGAGATCAGCATGACCGAACGCATAAGAGCGCTAGCTAACCAACAAATTTGCGTCATACATAGATATCGGTATCTTAGTTAACCTAGAGTGCTAAACTGTCCTGCAAAATATATTTCTGTAGCAGAGAGATAGTTCTGAAACTTCCGACGCGTTAACTGAGGTAAGGGGCTCAGTCTCTAGACTGGCATTAAGTTGGACTTAAATGTTGACGTCATGTTGGACATCAACCTGGGCGTGATCACAAAGTCCTCAAAAGGACATGCAACTTTTTAAAGTAGCATGTACTAGTTATACTCAACAATTCTTAGGTTGGTCAGCGCGAAGCTTGTGTTGAAGATAAGTTTGAATATGTCAATCCACTGTTCTCTGCTTCAAGCAACTCTCTTAACCTCAGTTAAGTCAGAACTTAATGTCCGCGTTAAAATTTATAAACAGAAAAACTTCAAACACTGTTTTCCCGTAGTGAATTTGAATAACGAAGACACAAAGCACAGATTGTACGATTTATTGCCTGGCATATTACGCTGCATCTCGTCAGGTACATACTGCAGAAGTCACACAACATACAGCAAAAATAACTAGATGCATCTTCCAAGCTGAAATATACACATATTTATGTGATGTGATAGGACAATCACAATGTATAGCCTTGATTTCATGGAGGCATAGGTGGCCAGTATTTTCATCAATTAGTCTGACCACTCTCATAACACAATCATCGTACCAAAATAGCATATCCTTCACTGGACATCGCAACCAACCCCATCATTTTTGTTTGCTGTTCGTGATCTTTTAGCAAGTTTACGTTCAGTAGTTTGAACTACACTACAGCTCGTGCTAAAATAAAGCCACCACAAGAAAGCACACAGCAAATTATCCTTAATGCACAAAACGTCAAGAAATATTTTATCACGAATTGAAGAACATGATATGTTTCCATCAAGTGCTCCATCGTAACTGGGACTTTCTGTGTACCAGCATATCATCCCTAGTGAACGCAAATATATTGCTAGCATTACTATGATGCCTACACTAATACTCGAGGTATGGAGGAAAGTAAATCGCATAGCATGAGCAGCATTTTGAGAACGACATGAAATTCAGACCCCAATGAAAATGAATTAAAATAGTAATAAGGACCTTCATTCTGCCAACGGGAATCAATACCAATGAAGATGTGATATGTTGAAACATGTCTACAAAGCGATTTAACATCCAGAAAGTCAGCCAGACAGACAGACATAGATAAGCACACAGACAGACAAACGGCCAGCCAACCAGGCAGACAACTAGCTAACAACCAGACATACAGGAAGACATACATATAGACACACATGCAGACGTACGGTTGAAGAGGCTAATTTGCGTGGATGATCAAGGGGAAGAGAAGAAGGGGCACACCAAGAGAAAAGATGCTGGGTGGACTGAGACGGTGGTATGGAGGAATATCATCGGGGGACTTTATCCAGTTTACCAAAGCCCGAGATTTGTGCATAGACATGAACATCTACATAAACACACACACACACACACACACACACACACACACACACACACACACATTATATATATATATATATATATATATATATATATATATGTATGTGTGTGTGAGTGTGTGTGTGTATATATATATATATATATATATATATATATATATATATATATATATATATATATATATATATATATATATATATATATATATATGCTAGCGGAAATGAAGGAGATACAGCAAAACATCAAGCAAGAAGTAGAACATATGGCACTGATTAAGAAGGAGAATGAAGAGATGCTACAAACCATTAAATCAGAGCGAGAACTACAGAAAGCTGAAATGGAAATACTCCGAAACAAGACCACAGAAGCCGAACAAGAAACTACAGAGAAATGGCAGGATGAAAACCAAGAAACCGAGCCAGAATCACAAGCGAAAGCCAGCAGCCCAAACACGACGCCCGAATCACTCAAAGGGAAGCCAATATCCCACCAGACATCAGAAGAAAATCGAGATGAGCACCCTGACGTCGGCATAGAGGACGTCCCGAAGCCAGAAGTAGAACTAATGTTTCCCGAGAGAAAGAGGCACTACGAACTCACGTGCGAGGAATACAGAAAGCGCATGGAGGAAAAAAAAAGGAGAAGTACAAGAAACTCAACGGGGAACCAGTGCCCTGCTTCAAAGACACAATAATTCTTCCAGAAATAAAACTCGCAGATGAATACGCATGGCAATACTATATTGAAGACAGAGAAATCATCCCATGGCTGAGCTCGTAGGAAGCGAGCAAAAGACAGCAAGAACTCAAACGTGGGAAGAGGACTGAAAGAAAGTGCAAAGAGGCATATCACATCGAAAGGCTTCTACAGTTACTTCACAATTGAGAAGACAAAAAAACCAAATAATAAGTCCTTTTAAGGACTGCAACCAGTCAAGCCAGGAGCCTGCGCCAACAAAGAAAACAGCAAGAGGAAACATGCACAAAGGACAGCCGCCGACCGATCCCCCAGCTTACGATGCATGGAGTGGGATAACGAAAAGTCCTTATAAGGACTGCAGCCAGTCAAGCCAGACGAGCCAGGAGCCTACACCAACAAAGAAAACCACAAGAACAGACGAGCACAAAGGATAGCCGCCGACCGATCCCACCGCTGACGTCACAGACACAAACGATACATAACCAGTCCGAGATAGGACTCACAAGACAAGAATTAGGGTGAATAAACCCACAAAAACCACGGACCTCAACAATAACCACAGCTGATGAAGCAGGTTAGACGAGGCCGAATTTGTAATGTTTGTTTTTGAAAATTGGAATTGGAATTGGAATTGGCATATACATATAGCAAACCCACTACCAAATAAATACCAAAAACACATTTTATAGAGAATAAATATAGCGTTTGATGCTGATTTTCAGCACCAGACATTTGTTTTTGAAAAATTGGAATTGGAATTGGAATTGGCATATATGTATATATATATATATATATATATATATATATATATATATATATATATATATATATATATATATATATATATATATATATATATATATATTCTTCTTCTTCTTCTTCTTCTTCTTCTTCTTCTTCTTGAGCGTTCCGAGCCATTGAGGTTCTTTGCTGCAGATACAATCCGTCTCCATTCGTCTTTCTGGTGGACCTTCTCTTGCCAGTCGTTGATTCCAAGTGCTTGTAGGTCTGTATATGTATTATCTCTCCACCGCCTTCTTGGTCTACCTCGGGGTCTACGGTCATTTATTTCCTGAGTGTAAGCGAGTTTTGTTTCCCTATTATCTTCCATTCTTTCTATATGCCCCAGCCATTGTAGTCTATTAGCCTTCATGATACCAGTGATTAGCGGGGACTTAAACAGATCATAAATGTCTTTGTTACTTCTTCTTTTCCACTCTCCACTTTGTGTATCCCTAATGGGTCCAAAGATGCGTCTTAAAATTTTGTTCTCAAAGGTTTGTAACAATGCTTCGTCTCCTTTCGTTGTACTCCAGGTTTCAGAGCCATACAGCACAACTGGTCTGATCAGTGTTTTGTATATTGTGATTTTGGTGTTACGAGATAGCGCCTTTGATTTTAGTAGATGTTGTAGTGCATAGTATATCTTATTTCCAGAGTTGATTCTAGTTTGTATTTCTTCCCTTATGATGTTGGAGCAGTTGAAGATTGTACCCTATATTTGTATGTTTCCGTTCTTTTAATGGTCATATTATCTATTTGTATGTGGCCAGAGTTTTTAGCCATTCCGTCTCTTGAAATTACCATATATTCTGTCTTATCTTAGTTGATAACCAGCCCCATCTGTTGGGCTTTTTCCTTTAAGTGATCAATATTTCCAATGTCTTTTGTTCACTTTGCCCTATAATATCTATATCATCTGCATAACCAAGCAGCTTAGATGTTCCCCCAATATCACATTCCTCCTTCACCTTCCTTACAACTTTCTCTAGAGCCAGATTGAAGAGTAGCGGCGATAGTGCATCACCCTGTTTCAAGCCAGATGTTATTTGGAAAGGGGTCTGATTTCCTGCCTTTATATGTTACTATATTATAAGTATCTTCCATGCATAGTCTGGTCATGTTGATTAACTTCCTTGGTATTCCAAATTCCTGCATAGCATTCCATAGACTATTCCTATGGACACTATCATAAGCCTTTTTAAAATCCACAAAAATGTTATGGAGATCTCTTTTATATTCCCAATTTTTCTCGGCTATTTGTCGTAAGATAAATATCTGATCTATTGTTGATCTGTTTTGTCTAAAACCCGCCTGGTAGTCACCTAATATGTCTTCTGAATATGGTTTTAGTCTATTTAGTAATACTGCGGATAGTATCTTATAGCTTGTGGACAGTAGTGATATTCCTCTATAATTTCCACATTGGAACTTGTCTCCTTTCTTAAAGATAGGTATCAATAATGACTCTTTCCAGTCATGGGGTAATACTTCTGTCCTCGAGATGTTTATTATTAGTTTGTATAGCTTTAGATGTAATGCATGGCCACCTGCCTTTATAAATTCAGCAGCAATTCCATTAGTCCCAGTTACCTTATTGTTTTTAAGTCGTGTGATTACAAATGTAGGTTCTTCAAATGTAGGTTCTTCAATTTGTGGTTCGCATGTTAGAACCTCTTCCTGTGGGCAAATGTTACTTGGAGCTTCACAATTTAGTAATTCAACAAAATATTCCTTTCATGTGTTGCACATTTCCTCATTGGTATTTATCATATTCCCATTATTGTCTTTTAAACCATGTGTGTTTTGTTGGTGCCCTCGTTTCATTGACTTCAGTTCTTTAAAAATATTTTCTGGATTCATTTTTCTCGCTTCTGCTGTCGGACTATTTTTGTAGTCTCTTTACATTAATTTCTATAATGCTCTTCCTTTTGGATGTTGTTGATGTCATTTAACCATAAATGTCTGGCATTCTTTTTCCTAATGACTGCTTCTTCACATTTTTGATTGAACCATCTGTTCTTTCCATGCGTGGTTAACACACCGAGACATTCTTCTGCGGTAGATTGAATTGTATTCTTGATGTTCAACCAAGTTTGGTCAACGCTTTCCTCCAAAGGGTTTTGCAGAGTTTCAAGTTTACATATTATTTCATCTGTAAATTTCTCTTTGACTGTAATTTCTTGTAGTTTTTCTCTGTTATATGTTGGGTGTAATCTTTGTAATTTAGTATAGAAAGCTCTCTTAAGTTTTATTTTAAATTTTGCTCCAACGAGGAAGTGGTCACTGTGGCACTCAGCTCCTCTATAACTTCTAACTTGCTGTATGTTTGATGCATTTCTGTTGTTAATTAAAATGTGATCTATTTGATTATAGGTTCTCTTGTCACATGATTTCCAAGTTTGTTTGTGTATATCCTTTCTTTGTAGTCTGGTACTGCTAATCTGCAGTCCTTTGGCTTCTGCCAGGTTGATGACTCTCCATCCATTATCATATAGATATATAGCAAAACCACTACCAAATAAATACCAAAAACACATTTTATAGAGAATAAATATAGCGTTTGATGCTAATTTTCAGCACCAGACTTTTCCGAACTCGCATCTTTGCCGTGCCTAATAAGACTATGCATGCCAGTGCGCCTCTTGAATTTATCAAACCATCTCTGTTGGCCTGTAAATCACTCAGTGCACTAGCACTCGTCCCAGGTATTTTCTTAATAAGATCGGCATACACCAGTCTGATCTTTTCACATATGATTGCCACCGAAACACAATCGCCATCTAACTGTTTTTAATTTATCAAAATTAATAGTAACTGTTCGACATCTTCAACTGTTTGCGATCTCTGTTTCATTAGCACATTCACGCGTATCGCTACATTAGCATCTTTTTTCCCCGCAACGGTATTTGATGTGGACAGCGACTTCCAGTACATGAGGTCGAATTCAGCAATCCTAATGCTGCGCTCGTAACTTTCAATGATTTCCTTCTTCAACTCATGCGTGTTCCCGGCCTTCTACTTCGAAGGGCTGCTGGCGCTGGAAACTTGCTTAGGTTCCATGATGGAGCTAAACGTAAAGCTTCAACGTATTAGCAAGTGATGCTCACACAGCGAGAAACAACGTCAATATGAGCAGGTGGGTCCCTTTGGTTTTGCAAAATTACCAGTGAGGTCCCGTGGGCACGTCGACGACATCCGAGATAACTGACGAAAACCGAGACAAAGTTTGCGCGGAAAACAATCTACGAAAACCTAAAACGGCTAAAACATAATTCCTGCCAATTGGAATAGGTTTTCATGTCTTTCAGCGGTCAGTTTGGGGTTCGGAATCCAACTCTGATAATATTCTTCCATGCCACAGTCTCAATTATCCAGCATCATTTCGCACGCGCTACCTTCGGGTTCTTTTTTCAGAGACTTGTCCACTGGGCGATTATTGTTACGAAACTAGAGGGCGAAAAAATATTGCACTCTTGTGACTTTTCTGAATTTGTAAATGGGATTCGTCATCTCTGAGTATGGTAGACAAATATGGACTGTCCGTTTGGAACATTGACCATGGTGAAACTACCTATGCACTTAGGTATAGTAATAAGAGACCGTAACGGTTTTTCCCATTGCTAACTGTATAATGTCTGTTGTGTAGTCCTAGGTGTTGGACGTCGCTTTTACATATAAATATCTGTCGTAAAAGATCCTGTGGTCGAGGATCAGAACGTCACATATTGATGAAAGCGTGTTCGAATCTCGGTAAGCTTGAGGATTTAAAACACACACACACACACACACACACACACACACATGAACACTCACATCCCATTCTGTGCATTATGTGACAGCTACTTCAACATGCGGTCATTATTACTCAGCATAGATATAAAAAGCTCTTCCCTCACACACACGCAGAATTCATATATATATATATATATATGAGCAATAGTTAATGGTGCTTATAATGACACCAAAGACATATACTATAAGTTATATGTCCCTAAGCTAATGATAGAAAAGTGTATCACCGCAACCACCCCGGTCTCCTTGTCTACAAAAAAAATTTAATCTCTGCTGAAGGGAATTTTCTAACTAGATGCCAATGAGTACCAAGTAGTTTGCTGGAGGCTGATTGCACCGTAAATTAGCTATAAGCATTGAATCTTACACTATCTGAAGCCAATTCCCTGATGATTGCAAACATAGCATTATTGAAGAACGAACTGGAAGTACGCGAGGTTATTATTTCAATGCTTAAGGAAATGTGTATTGATATTTGCCCTGTGGTTTTGGATGGGTTTTTTGGACGGGGTTGAGTGATAATTCGATTGAGAGGCACACTTGAGGATTCAGTTAATGCTATGTGACCTTTGGTAATAATAATGTATGCATTATGGTTTCTGTATATTGATTAGAGAAATCATAAACTGACAGTCAAGATGTTTAGGCATGTTATGAAGAGAAATGAACTAGAAGACTTACTGAAAACTGGTAAAATTTATGGACGAAAATGGCAAATAAAGGAGGCAGAGAGATAAATACCTAGATGGCTTGGCCACATGACATAAATGAGACAAGAAAACAGACCTGATGTAAAATTGGTGGTCATTTGAAATGGTAAACCATGACCGCCTATGATTATCGGAATGGTACACAATGATGATGAATTAACGCCTTAAACTAAGCATCTTCTATAGTTACATCGGCAGTGTATGTCTCGATCTGTTCCGTGGAAGGTTTTCTTTTTGTAAGTTTGCATATTCTTCACAAGACCTTGCAGTCAACACCAGCAATTATTTTTGTCTGAACGATCGGCACCATTACCAATTCGTAAAATGCCAACGCAACCTGGTCTGCTGCCAAATCGCGCACAGCTGTGTTTCGAACACGGGTATTCGGGATCACGAATCGCGTCCGTATGCCCTTCGCCACTGAGCTGGCTAAGGAAGGTCTACCTTTAGAAATATCAACTGGGGAACCCTGTAGACCACATGTGTCAATCTCAAGGCCCGCGGCTCACATCAGGATCGGCGTACAGTCATATCAGGCCCGAGAGGAATCAACCGACGTACACATATATTCGGCTCGAGAGAAAATATAAAGTGCATATCACATTCCTAATTAGCAGCCTTGCCGAACAATAAGCTATTTGAGCGCGTTCTCGCTTCCATCAGAATAAGCAAAAGTAAAAGTTGTATAGTGAGTGGATGTTCTTCGTTATAATGACCTAGCAACGTTCAGTTGCTCGTTTTGGATTAGCGCATAAGAAATTAAAGTAATGTAGTGCCCGGATATTACACCTACTTTTCCCGCTACAGCTAACCTGATATCAATCATGCGCTCAGAAAGCAATGGCAAACTACTGAGCGTAATCTTGCCAAGAAATCAACATACAGCTGAAAGATGCTGGTGGTGACAGCGATGTCCTATAAAGGATATGCAAACAAAACAAAACAAAAAATCTCGGCGGTAAACCCGTGTGTCTAATTTGTGGAGATATTGTGACTGTGATCAAAGAATATAATCAGAGACGGTACTACGAGACTAAAAATCAAGACACGTTAAACAGCATGTATGCAAAGCAAAAGCTACAGAAGGTAGAAGAAGTGAAGAGGCACCTAAGATCACAGCAGATGTTTTTCACCAAAGCAAAATCACAAACTGAAGCTGCTGTGAAAGCAAGTTTTATTGTGGCAGAGGAGATCGCAAAATCGGGCCGACCATTTACAGAAAGAGAGTTTCTGAAGCGTTGCATGATGAAAGTGTGTGACGTCTTGTGTTAGACGAAAAGCAGATGTTTGCCAGGGTAAGTCTTAGCAGAAATACGCTTGTTGATAGGGTTTGTGAGATGGCCATTGATGTGAAAACACAGCTGATAGAAAAAGGCAAAAACTTTGTTGCATTCTCCCTTGCTGTTGATGAAAGTAATGACACAAGTGACACTGCACAGCTCGCCCTCGCCATCTGGCTAACCGTTCTCCGGCTGCAGAGGTATTTGTAACTTACGTCACCAAGCCATGAACGAGAATTGAAAATTTACGTCCCCAAGCCATGGACGAGAAGTTAACATTTACGTCCCCAAGCCATGGACGAGAAGTTAACATTTAAGTCCAACTGACCGGCATGCGAAACGAACCAGCTACCCGGTCACAAGAGACAATTAAAGCGCTATCGAGTTAAACCCTTCGGCCATGCCGACTTCCATTTGAGAATATAACAGTCAGAATCGAGTTGGTTGAGGCGGGAGGCAGGACGGACAGCAAAATAAAAATCAATCATTATTCACATGCATCATCGATTATCATCGCAGTATGGGTATTTCCCTGGTCCGCAGTGACGCGTTAGGTATATGCTGTTCTATGATTAGATTCTGGACATCCCAGAAACTCTCATGAATAAATAATCAGGGATCCTGGGGTTGCCTGCTAAGTCTGACACCTGATATGCAAGTTACGCCTTCATTTTGCTGACACTGTTTACAGGTTAAGTTGCGGAGCTGTTGATTACAGTGGCAGCATGCAGATATCCAACGGCGAGAACTGGATCTTTATTAAGTTGCCCAAGGTAATTTATATGCACATATTATGAAAGTAGGGTGAATAGGGTCACACCAGAAAAAGGTCTTGCCATTTTCACAGTGATGGTTAAATGGGGTGCACAGATAAATCTAGCTATTGAGTCGGAAAGCTACAAGGAGGGTACTTATCAACACAAGCAATCGAAAACATTGCTATAGGTAGCGGGCAACCAACACAAGGCGGATTTGGAAAGCGGGTATATTCACCACAGTATTTACTAAGATTGACGCCATTTAATACCTTGGGTCATTAGTTACCAACCATGGTGACTCAATGTAAGAAATCAAAAGGCGGATATCTATTGCTCTTCAAATGCTAAGACAAATGAATAAATTGTGACGTGGGACATATAGACTTACAAAAACTAGATTTTTAAGAACAACAAGCAGCGGTTAGAATAGGTAGCGAGATATCACATTGGTTTGACATCAAGCACGGAGTCCGTTAGGGCTGTGTGCTGTCACCCTATTTGTTTAACCTGTACGCGGAAAATATAATGAGAAATGTCAGAGATGTTATAAGCAGGGAGCAATATGATGCCCTAAATATCAGTGGTTATGACATACTAGAGATTCGATATGCTGATGATACAGTATTGCTTTCCACAACACAGAATGGTATTGAAAACATAATAACCTCAACCCAATTGAATAGTGAAAATCACAACTTATATCTTAACATAGCAACAACAAAAAAAGATAATGCATACAGATAAAACTACCATGGAGAAAGAAATATATGTTAATTAAGAAAATTGGAGGTGGTGGAAAATATCTAATATTTTGGGTCATTGATTACCAACAATGATGACACAATGAAAGAAGTTAAAAGACGAATATCTTTTGCTCTTCAAAGACTAAAGCAACTGAACAAATTGCGGAGAGGGACAGATAGAGCTACAAGTATCAGATTTTTAAGAGCATGCATCTTTCTCATTGCAACATACGCCTGTGATACCTGGGCACTTACTAAACAAGCTGAACAGCTCATAAATGCCTTTGAATATAAATGTTATAGACAAAAGAAATATGTTATAGAGCCAAAAATACCAAATAAAAAGTCCTTTTAAGGACTGCAACCATTCAAGCAAGGAGCCTGCGCCAACAAAGAAAGCAACAAGAGGAAACATTCACAAAGGACAGCCGCCGACCGATCCCCCAGCTTACGATGAATGGAGTTGGATAACGTAAAGTCCTTATAAGGACTGCAGCCAGTCAAGCCAGACGAGCCAGGAGCCCACAACAACAAAGACAACCACAAGAACAGACGAGCACAAAGGATGGCCGCCGACCGATCCCCCAGCTGACGTCACAGACACAAACGCTACATAACCAGTCCGAGATAGGACTCACAAGACAAGAATTAGGGTGAATAAACCCACAACAACCACGGCTCTCAACAATAACCACAGCTGACGAAGCAGATTAGACGAGACCGAATTTGGAATTTTTGTTTTTGTTTTTGGAATTGGAATTTGAAATGTTATAGACGGGTTCAATTAATAAATGTACCTATACGACAAGAGCTGAATAATAATGAAGAATGTCTACTTTAGTCGATAAAACAATGAAAATTGATATGTGTTGGTCACTAGAAACGTCACGAAA
>JACEFZ010000289.1:5000-95000 GCA_014155875.1 Cepaea nemoralis | reverse complement strand
CTCACTCCTCCTCCTTCCTCCACATCCCTCTTCCTCCTCCTCCCTCCTCATTATTCCTCCTCCTCCTCCCCCCTCCTCCTTCTCCCTCCTCCTTCTACCTCTTCCTCCCTCCTCCTTCTCCCACCACCTCCTCCCTCCTCCTCCTCTCTCCTCCTCCTCCCTCCTCCTTCCTCTCCCTCCCCCTCCCCCACCTGCGTTCTCCTCCTCCCTCCTTCCTCCTCCTAATCCCCCTCCCTCCTCCCCTCGTCCCTCTTCCTCCTCCTCCTCCTTCACCCTCCTCCCTCCTCCTTCACCCTCCTCCCTCCTCCTCCTCCCCCTCCTCCCTCCTCCTTCCTCCTCCCTCCTCCTCCCTCCTCATCCCTCTTCCTCCCTCCTCCTCCCTCCTTCTCTTAATCCCTCCTCCTCCCTCCTCCTCCCTCCTATTCCTCCCTACTCCTCCTCCTCCCTCCTCCTCCTCTCTCCGCCTATCTCTTCCTCCCTCCTCCTCCCTCCTCCACTCTCTTCCTCCTCCCTCCTCCTCCCTCTTCCTCCTCCTCCTCCCTCCTCCTACCTCCTCGCCCTCCTCTTCCTTCCTTCTTCGCCCTCCTCCTCCCTTCTCCTCCTTTCCCTCCTACCCCTCACTCTCATCCCTCCTCCTCCCTCCTCCTTCTTCCTCCCTCCTCCTCCCCCTCCTCCCCCTCCTCCTTCCTCCTCCTCCCTCTCCTCCTCATCCCTCCTCCTCCATTCTCCTCCTCCCTCCTCCTCCTCTCTCCTCCTCCTCCTCTCTCCTCCTCCCTCCTCCCTCTACCTCCTCCCTAATCCTCCCTTCACATTCCTCCTCCTCCCTCTTCCTCCTCCTCCCCCTTATCCTCTTCCCTCCTTCTCCTCCCTCCTCTTTCTCCCTCTTCCTCCTCCCTCTTCCTCCCTCTTCCTTCTCCTTCCGCCTCCTCTCTCCTCCTCCCTTTCCCTCCTCCTCCCTCTCCTCCTCCTCCTCCCTCCTCCTCCTGCGTTCTCCTTCTCCCTCCTTCTCCCTCCTTCTCCCTCCTCCTCCCTCTTCCTCCTCCCTCCTCCTTCTCCCTCTTCCTCCTCCCTCTTCCTCCCTCTTCCTGCTCCCTCCGCCTCCTCCCTCCTCCTACTCTCTCTTCCTCCCTCCTCCTCCCTCTCCCTCCTCCTCCCTCTCCTCCTCCTCCTCCCCCCTCCTCCTGCGTTCTCCTCCTCCCTCCTCCTCCTGCGTTCTCCTCCTCCCTCCTCCTCCCCCTCCTCCACCCTACTCCTCCCTCCTCTTCCTAATCCCTCCTCCCTCCTATTCCTCCCTATTCCTCCTGTCTATTCCTCCTTCCTCTTCCCACCTCCACCTCCCTCTTCCTCCTCCCTCCTCCATTTACCCAAGAGAGACAGACAGACAGATAGTCGGGAACGGGATCTTATATGACTACTTATATGATTTAAATGAGATGCTCTCCACCATGGGCTGGGCCGGGTCAGACAGACAGACAGACAGATAGATAGACAGACAGACAGACAGACAGACAGTCGGGAACGGGAACTTATATGACTACTTATATGAATTAACTGAGATGCTCCCCACCAGGAGTTGGGCGATGCCGGGCCGGGTCAGACAGACAGACAGATAGATAGTCGGGAACGGGAACTTATATGACTACTTATATGAATTAAATGAGATGCTCCCCATCAGGGTCTGGGCGAAGCCGGGCCGGGTCAGACAGACAGACAGACAGATAAGCAGACAGACAGACAGATTGTCGGTAACGGGAACGAGAACTTATATGACTACTTATATGAATTAAATGAGATGCTCCCCACCAGGGTCGGGTCAGCTAGAATTATATATAAAATTAAAGGGTGTTGTATAAGGAAAACTACTGTATTCATATTGTAACAATAGTTTCAAAAATGTAATGTTAAGTTAATTGACACATTTTGAGAAAAGAGTTAAAAGAATATTTTTTTTCAAAATGTTAACTGGCCGAGGCAAATCTCCATATTATGAAAATAACTCAATTAGATTCAGTGAATAAAAATAACTGCATCACTTATCTTCACAAATATCAAAATAACCGCTACTTAATACCATCAACACATACTTGTTACATCATATATTAAAGCACATCACTTTACACACACAACTGAAATAATCTGGAGAACACTGGGCATATGTGTACTTGATAGTATGATAACAAATATGTACATTATTTTCTGTTTAGTCATAATTATTTACAATTCTGCCAAGAGTATTTGTGATAGGAAATGCAAACTTAGGAGCATAAGTGTGGCCCATTAGAGCAAACATAATTCGACATGTGCCATCACATGATGACGAACTTCAACTGTCAGTTTTAGTTTCACTAACACCACCCGCTGAATAACTGAACTGAATAATTATATTACTCCACGTGCTATAATAATCTTTCACTAAGTTCTTTAAATCAAAATTACTATCGCCTACAATTGTTGCATTGATAATCTGGATAGAAGTTAAGCAAACAATTTAAGTTAATGGGGAAAACGTAGGCACAATTAGCCTGTTTACAACATTCACTGCATAGTGGAAAACTGAGAAGATTTATACAGACATGCATGCAATATAATCAGAAAATAGAAAAGCAACCATGAGGAAAAAGAGACCCAATTATGCAGTGGAGAAATGTTCATCGTGAGGCATCGCCAACGGCATTGATTCCCGTGAGATGAAAGATGGCTGTTATAAAATTTAAATGGTTTTTCGTCTGAATGTTGTTGGGGCCTTACAATTCTGTTCATTCCATACGATTTATCTTCATCATCTTTCTGAGAATGATTTTAAGCATCAGATTATTGCTGGGAATATGTTTGAGATTATCTGATTCAATGCCAAAGGATAATATATCACCAAATGTGATCTTCCATTTGGACAGAAAGGCGATATATAACAATACTAGGCTCATTGTGTTATTTGTTTTGTTTCGTGGTGTTTTCCGCAGTTTCAATGCTAAGACGCTAAGTGAATGAAAATTTACATTCTAAAATTCGTTCTTTTTATTGAGTACCACGTTTGTTCCAAACGTACTTATTTTAAATTTAGCACTGAATTAGTTAAAGAGAATTATATTTTAGCAATCATTAATATCTAGCCATCAAGCCACACTCGATGGAAAAATAGTACTTTCAGCAATCCATGATGACTTGCATGTGGTTTGTGTGCTCTAAGGATTGTTTGCCTGATAAAATTCAAATAAAGCAGTCCGTAGAAGGAACATGCTGGGGGTATGTGTAGTTGTTAAATACAGTGAAGCCTCGGTTTTCGTTGCCTTCGGTTTTCGTCGATATTTTCCGCGAAAAAAATGTCTCGGTTTTCGTCGGTGTGCTCACATGACCTCGTTGCTAATTTTGCAAGAACAAAGGTACCCACGCATTCTTCTGCTCAGTTTGACGTTGTTTTTCATTGTGTGATCGTTACTTGCTGTTATTAAAATACGAGAGCGGTATTAAGATTGCTGAAATCGGCAGCATGTACGGGAAGTCCCCATCCACGATAAGTTCCACTGTGGCAAGAAAGAAAGCAATAACGGAAGCTAATAGTAGTATGTCAGAAGGTAAATAAATCTTAAATATGGAGCAGCTCCATAATTTTTTACTAAATAAAAAGTCTAGCTCCGCAAGCAAAACGTCATATTTTACGACCTCATTTTCAAGGGATGCAACCCATGAATAAACAATCCTACGTATTTTTGCACTGTTACTTCCCTTTTTGTGTGATAAATTTTATGTCTTTAAAATGTAATAATTACTGTTATTATTGATTGTAGCAAGGTGGGGCTTAAAAAACTATCATCATACTAGTGATGGTGTTAAGGTACAGTGCTCTTCCTCCTCCGTCTCTTTATCTTTTTTTCTCGTCTTCTTTCTTTATCTGTATTGGGCATAAACACTATCTTCATTCCATTGGGGCTGTGTAAGGCTTAGGGTTATAGTGTACTTCCTCGAGGTGAACTAGGGGGCGGCGGGAGTGGGTGTGGGAGATCAGGGGTGGAGCGTGCGGTGTCGGCGTGTGGGCTAGGGCTAGGTGGGTCAAACCTCGGGTCGTGCAAGGTGTCATATGAAAATCGTAATAGGTAAACATGTATATATGGCCGGTATATGATCTGTAGAGGGTCGTAGTAGTGTAAACACTATCATCATACGGGTTACAAATGAAAGCCTTAAAAAGTGAAGATGGTCGATACTGTTGATTTTAGTGGGTATATCTTAGTGAAAGTCGTTGGTTAGAGGTGTGTAGCGGTTATTAGTGATCTATAGAGTGTCATAGTGACCTATACACTGTCATCATACGGCTTCAAGTGAAAACTTTAAAAAGTAAAAATTGGTCGATATTATTGATTTTAGTGGGTATACGTTAGTGAAACTGTAGGGTACGGGGTGGGTAGCGGTTATTAGTGATCTGTAGAGTGTCGTAGTGGCTTATTCACTATCATCATACGGGTTACAAATAAAAACCTTAAAAGGTAAAGATGGCCGATATTATTGATTTTAGTGGGTATATCTTAGTGAAACTCGATGGTAAGAGGTGAGTAGCAGTTACTAGTGAACTGTAGAGGATAACAGTGGTGTAAACACTATCATCATATGGGTAACATATGAATACCTTTAAAAGTAAAAATGGCCGATAATATTGATAGCAGCGGATATAACCTAATGAAAGTCATTGGTTAGGATTGGGTAGCGGTGATTAGTGATCTGTAGAGGGCCACAGTGGCTTGTTCACTATCATCATACGGGTTACAAATTAAAACCTTAAAAAGTAAAGATGACCGCTATTATTGATTTTAGTGGGTATATCTTAGTGAAACTCGATGGTAAGGGGTGGGTAGAATTACTAGTGGTCTGTAGAGGGTCACAGTGGTGTAAACACTATCATCATATGGGTTACAAATGAAAACCTTAAAAAGTAAAGATGTCAATATTATTGTCTCGGGTATACCTTAGTGAAATTCGTTGGTAAGGGGTGGGTAGCGGTTACTAGTGGTCTGTAGAGTGCCGTAGTGACCTATACACTATCATCATAGGGCAACAAATGAAAACCTTAACAAGTAAAGATGTCTGATATTATTGATTGTCTCGGGTATGGCTTAGTGAACGTCGTTGGTAAGGGGTGGGTAGCGGTTATTAGTGCTCTGTAGTGTGTCATAGTGACCTATACACTATCATCATAAGGTGACAAATGAAAACCTTAAAAAGTAAAAATGACCGATATTATTGATTGTAGCGGGTATAGCTTAAAGATGGCCGATATTCATTATTTAAGCGGGTATAGCTTATTTAAATTCGTTGGTGAGGGGTGGGTAGCGGTTATTAGTGATCTGTAGAGTGTCGTAGTTGCCTATACACTATCATCACACAGGCTTCAAATGGAAATATTAAAAAGGTAAAGATGGTCGGTATTACCGGATGTAGCGAGTATGGCGTAGTGAAATTCATTGGTAAGGGTCTGTCAGTGGAGGAAAGGCTAGATAGGTGTTTCTGATCATTGTTAAGGGTGGTCGAGTGGGGCGGTGGTAGATTAATACGTCCGTTCCTTGATAATAGCCCGAGGGTAAGGCTCACATTAATGTCTAAATATTGAACTCATAGGTGGCTGATCTGAGGGTGACCGCCTGCGTGACTCATTACGGTGCTATGTCGGCGAGGGTGAACGTACGTGAACGTGTTCAGACATGTTTTTGGGGAAAACCGGTGGATGAGTCAGAGCGTACCGACAGCGGTAAACCGGTATGAACACGTTTAGACTTGTTTTCTATATTGCATCAGCCGCACAGGCTGTATAAAAACGACCACAAAGGCGGGGTAAAGACACTATGTTTGCAACAAGACCTATCAAAAACAGCTCACCGAAGAGACCACATGGGTAAGGACTCTATGTGTAGTATACATTCTCGGTATAGTGTTGTCGCTGATGTATTTCTCAGAAAATAAGGTGTATGGTGCTACATTCGGGTTTACACCTCGAAATATATAAGATGCACATGATATCAAAATACTGGCTGGTGTATATATTCCTTCATATTAGGTCAACACTGGTCGGCATAAAGGTCATATGGATGGCGTCACACTGTTTTCACGTCTGGACAACAAAATTTCCCACTTTTCATAAGTTTGGGTTAAATTTGACCAAACTCTTCACGTTTGGTTAACAAATTTTCCTACTTTTCATATGTTTGACTGAGATTTCTATAAGATTTGATTTGAAATTTGGCTAACCTTTTCACATTTGGTTAACACATTTTCTTACTTGACCAAGCTTTTTACCATTTTGGTTAACAAATTTTCCTACTTTTCATAAGTTTGGGTGAAATTTGGTCAAACTTTTCACATCTGGACAACAAAATTTCCCAACTTTCATAAGTTTGGGTGAAATTTTGCCAAACTTTTCACGTTTGGTTAACAAATGTTCCTACTTTTCATATGTTTGACTGAGTTTTTATAAGTTTGGCTTGAAATTTGGCTAACCTTTTCACATGTGGTTAACACAATTTCTTACTTGACCAAGCTTTTTACCATTTTGGTTAACAAATTTTCCTACTTTTCATAAGTTTGGGTGAAATTTGGTCAAACTTTTCACATCTGGACAACAAAATTTCCCAACTTTCATAAGTTTGGGTGAAATTTTGCCAAACTTTTCACGTTTGGTTAACAAATGTTCCTACTTTTCATATGTTTGACTGAGTTTTTATAAGTTTGGCTTGAAATTTGGCTAACCTTTTCACATTTGGTTAACACAATTTCTTACTTGACCAAGCTTTTTACCATTTTGGTTAACAAAGTTTCCTACTTTTCATAAGTTTGAGTGAAATTCGGTCAAACTTTTCACATCTGGACAACAAAATTTCCAACTTGTCATAAGTTTGGGTGAAATTTGGCCAAACTTTTCACGTTTGGTTAACAAAATTTCCCACTTTTCATAAGTTTGGGTAATTTGCCAAGATTTTTGTCATTTGGCTAACAAATTTTATTACTTGACCAAGATGTTTGCCCTTCATTCTCTCACCGTATGACAACTATATACACCGTAAATACTAAATATTCAACAACCAAGACGTAATTATAACCTATATACCTGTTTATTTACAGTCTTTCAGTACATTTTTCAAGAATAATACTTTTTTTTTAAAATGCATAATGTCATTATACAAATGGATGATGTGATTTGCGCTGGTATACATAGTATCATCACAACATTTTACTTTCACACACAGAGCTTTACACATTGTATGTTGTTTCTGGGTTTCTTCACACCATTGTCTGAGTAGGTTGGTCTTTCTGGCTGGTAGCCTGGTATGTATATGTCACATGGCATGTAGTCATAAGACTGGTCTCCTGCTTTGTGAGCTGACATCTGATTATTGTAAACAAACGGGGCATCAAACATCTGAGAGTCGGGTACATCAAGCAGCTGGTTGTTTGGTTCATCACACATCTAGTTGCTGAGGTCGTCACACATCTGACTGTAGTTGGGTTAACAACTGGTGGTATAGTATACATCTGCTTGGTGGCTCAGTTTACGTGTGTCTGAAGGTGTTTTCTTTTTGCATGATGAAGCTGAGGGTGTAGTGCTCTTAGGTGTTGAGGTTGCAGTGCCCATAGTTGTTGTTAAAGTGGGTGTCTGATGCTTTGTTTTTATGTGTCGTTGTGGGTTGTCTTTTCTGTTTTATTGATTACCACAGAGGTGGCATGTGTGTGTTTCGGTGTTGTGAACTGTGTTAATGTGACGTGTAATCTTGTGGTTTTCTGTATAGAATTGACCACATATATGACACAGATATAGATTTTTCTGTTTAGTGGCCATTACGCTGGAAAGGGTAAGGGCGTAAAGGCACGTATTCTAACCCGCTTGTAGTTTCCGGCACCAGCTAATGGAGTGTTGATAATTATCACAGTACTCTTTTGTGTAGTTGCGCTGGTGAAGTGTTGATAAGGTAGAGTGATCCAACACTATGATTTGTATAGCTTTCTGTAGTTCCACGCTTTCACAGGACGTTCTGGTGTAAGTACTGACCGCCGAACGTTATACCGCTGTGAAGAAAAGACAAACCATTACAGTCCATCGTCGATAATTTACGTGACTTTTATTTGTATTTCAAAACACGCGACAACCAATATTATTTTGAAGCTAATGTTTTTTATATCACCTACAGAAAATAATAACCAAAATGTTTTCAAATCAATTGTAATAACTTTTTAACCATGATATATCAATAGAAAAAAGTACCCATTTGACATTTGCGAATTATGAGGGTGCACCAAGACGTCATAAGTAGTAAAATGATTCATGTTTTCTGCATTACTCTCGTTTTTGTTCTTCACATACCTTATGTCTTACGTCACCTGTGGGTCTTCTCCGAAACTATATGTTTTATGTTTTGTGATTAAGGCTAGCGACGTCCTGTATGTTTCGTAATTCTCTAAAGCTGTCTTACTTTGTGTCATTTTATATAGTATGTTACCGACATATAGCTATGTTATGTACTATATTAGTGAACAAAGCAGGCGAATACACACACTGCTAGACAGTTACTGAGCAGTGGTGAACAATAATTAGTGAGCAATGCTGAAAGCATCCATACCAATATTTTGTGGTAGGCTGTCAGAGCTTTCACTTCTTATGCACAACTCAAAAACACGAGCTTGTTCCTGTTTGTGTCAGTAAATTCTCAGTCTGGAGAAATGATCAAATATTATAGGTGATATAACAAGTGACAACATATTACATGATAAATTCACACATACTGCATTTTACAGTGTGAAGCCATCCATACGACCTTTATGCCGACCAGTGTTGACCTAATATGAAGGAATATATATACCAGCCAGTATTTTGATGTCATGTGCATCTTATATATTTCGATGTGTAAACCCGAATGTAGCACCTTACACCTTATTTTCTGAGAAATACATCAGCGACAACACTATACCGACTTGACGGCGTGTAACGAAAATGTATACTACACATAGAGTACTTACCCCTGTGGTCTCTTCGGTGAGCTGATTCCGATAGGTCTTGTTGCAAACATAATGTCTTTACCCCGCCTTTGTGGTCGTTTTTATACAGCCTGTGCGGCTGATGCAACATAGAAAACATGTCTATACATGTTCATACCGGTTTACCGCTGTCGCTACGCTCGGAATCATCCTCCGGTTTTTCCCAAAGACATGTCTGAACACGTTCACGTACGTTCACCCTCGCCGACATAGCACCGTAATGAGTCACGTAGGCGGTCACCCTCAGATCAGCCACCTATGAGTTCTATCTCTAGACTTTAATATGAGCCTTACCCTTGGGCTATTATCAAGGAACGGACGTATTTATCTACCACCGACCCACTCGACCACCCTTAACAATGATCAGAAGCACCTATCTTGCCTTTCCTCCACTCACAGACCCTTACTAATGAATTTCACTAAGCCATACACGCTACATCCGATAATACCGACCATATTTACCTTTTTAATGTTTCCATTTGAAGCCTGTGTGATGATATTGTATAGGCAACTACGACACTCTACAGATCACTAATAACCGCTACCCTCCCCTCACCAACGAATTTCAATAAGCTATACCCGCTAAAATAATGAATATCGGCCATCTTTAAGCTATACCCGCTACAATCAATAATATCGGCCATTTTTACTTTTTAAGGTTTTCATTTGTCACCTTATGATGATAGTGTATAGGTCACTATGACACACTACAGAGCACTAATAACCGCTACCAACCCCTTACCAACGACTTTCACTAAGCCATACCCGCGACAATCAATAATATCGGTCATCTTTACTTTTTAGGATTTTCATTTGTAGCCCTATGATGATAGTGTGAAGGTCACTACGGCACCCTACAGCTCACTAGTAACCGCTACCAACCACTTACCAACGAACTTCACTAAGGTATACCCGAGACAATAATATTGACCATCTTTACTTTTTAAGGTTTTCATTTGTAACCCATGTGATGATAGTGTTTACACCACTGTGACCCTCTACAGACCACTAGTAACCGCTACCCACCCCTTACCATCGAGTTTCACTAAGATATACCCACTAAAATCAATAATAGCGGTCATCTTTACTTTTTAAGGTATTAATTTGTAACCCGTATGATGATAGTGAACAAGCCACTGTGGCCCTCTACAGATCACTAATCACCGCTACCCAATCCTAACCAATGACTTTCACTAGATTATACCCGCTGCTGTCAATATTATCGGTCATTTTTACTTTTAAAGGTATTCATTTGTAACCCATATGATGATAGTGTTTACACCACTGTGACCCTCTACAGACCACTAGCAACTGCTACCCACCCCTTACCATCGAGTTTTACTAAGATATACCCACTAAAATCAATAATATCGGCCATCTTTACCTTTTAAAGTTTTCATTTGTAACCCGTATGATGATAGTGAATAGGCCACTGCGACACTCTGCAGATCACTATACCCGCTACCCACATATTACCCTCGAGTTTCACTAAGATATACCCACTAAAATCAATAATATCGACCATCTTTACTTTTTAAGGTTTTCACTTAAAGCCGTATGATGACAGTGTATAGGTCACTACGACACTCTACAGACCACTAGTAACCGCTACCCACCCCTTAACAACGAATTTCACTAAGGTGTACCCGAGACAATAATATCGATCATCTTTACTTTTTAAGGTTTTCATTTTTAACCCATATGATGATAGTGTTTACACCACTTTGACCCTCTACAGACCACTAGTAACCGCTATCCACCCCTTACCATCGAGTTTCACTAAGATATACCCACTAAAATCAATAATATCGACCATCTTTACTTTTTAAGGTGTTCACTTGAAGCCGTATGATGACAGTGTATAGGTCACTACGACACTCAACAGATCACTAATAATCGCTACCCACCTCTAACCAACGACTTTCACTAAGTTATACCCACTAAAATCAATAGCATCGACCATCTTCACTTTTTTAAGGTTTTCATTTGTAACCCGTATGATGATAGTGTTTACAATACTACGACCCTCTACAGATCATATACCGGCCATATATACATGTTTACCTATTATGATGTTCATATGACACCTGGCACGTCTCGAGGTTCGACCAACCTAGACCTAGCCCACACGCCGACACCCCACGCTCCACACCTGAGCGCATACACCCACGCCCCCTAGACCACCTCGAGGAAGTACACTGTAACCCTAAGCCTTACACAGCCCCAATTGAATGAAGATAGTGTTTATGCCCAATACAGATAAAGAAAGAAGACGAGAAAAAATAGAGAAAGAGACCGAGGAGGGAGAGCTCTGTACCATAATACCATCACTAGTATGATGATAGTTTTTTAAGCCCCACATTGCTACAATCAATAATAATAGTAATTATTACATTTTAAAGACATAACATTTTTCACACAAAAAGGGAAGTAACAGTGCAAAAATACGTAGGATTGTTTATTCATCGGTTGCATCCCTTTAAAATGAGGTCGTAAAATATGACGTTTTGCTTGCGGAGCTAGACTTTTTATATAGTAAAAAATTATGGAGCTGCTCCATATTTAAGCTTTAGTTACCTCCTGACATACTACTGCTAATGTAGCAAAGGACACGAATGTGCTAACAAAACAGATCGCAAACAATTAAAAATGTCGAACAGTTATTATTAATTTGGATAAATCAAAACCAGTTAGATGGCGATTCTGTTTCGGTGGCATTCGTATGTGAAAAGACCAGACTGTTGTATGCCGATCTCATTCAGAAAATGCTTGGGACGAGCGCTAGTGTACTTAGTGATTTTAAGGCCACCAGAGAATGGTTTGAAAAATTCAAGAGGTCCACTGGCATACACAGTGTTAATAGGCACGGCGAAGGAGCGAGTTCGGAAAAGTTTGGGGGAAAAGTAGTATTAAACTCTATATTTACTCTCCATAAAATGTGTTTTGATGTGTGTTTGTTTGTTTGTTTGTTTGTTTGTTTTTTGGAGTGTCTAGAACGACATAATTGGATTTACATTGATTCACATGGGAATAATTGCCTCGGTTTTCGTCGGTTTCGGATTTCACCGATTGTCTTCGAACGTATCATCTACGAAAACCGAGTTTGACTGTACATAGCACCACATGTTTAATGCCTGATGACACGGGGAAATATGTGGCCAGTCTTTTCGTCCCGTAGCACATGTCGAGAAGAGGTGTCGTACCATCGTTGGAAAGTGCCATTGTTAGCGCAACTTCCTAACCGTTACGCTAACGCGCCTAATTGTTTGTTTGTCTGGCGGTTATAAAGCGGTTTGGCTCGATTTTAGCTCGGACAAAAGTTCTCTGACTTAGCTCTTTCTGAAGACAGTTGCCTTAAACAAGCCATAAGGAAGCAGCATACAAGAGAATCTTCAATAACTGTTTTCAGGCTGACTCACCTGAAAGAAAATATTTCTTCACTACTTCCGGAAAACAATCCAGTCGACTTCTCAATGTTAGACTGAAATCAAAGAAAAGACACATTACAATTATACAAGTCTGTGCATTCATTCCCACATCGGAAGAAAATGTTTTGTAGTTTACAAGAGATATCAGAAAAGAAGGAAAAACATTACAAAAGAGATGTAATGATAATCAAGGGGAATTTCAACTCCAAAATCGCAGCTGAAAGAGTTGAGTCAGAACAGGCTCGCGGCCCGTTCTGTATGGGGAAAAAAAAAACCACTTACGGGAATAGACTGAAACACAGATCATGACAGAACATATCAACCAAACATCACAATTAACAGTGAAGAAATTGAAAATATCACAAACATTGAATATCTAGACTCCATGATGAACAACGGCGGGAACTATTCGAACGTTAGACGTAGACTGACAATAGCAATCCAGAAGTTAATCTGTATGGAGTGCCTACGGCACAACACTAGCAATAATATACAAGTAAATTTTCCAGAACATGCATGTTTTAGTGGCAACATACGTGTGTGAGTCATAAAGCATTTCGCAATCGCTAAATTAGAAATGTGGTGTATTTTTACTTGCAGTGTTATACACACATTCTTAGAATATCGTAGTCCAAGAAGAGGACATTGTTGATGATCTACGAGAGCTAAACATCTAAGAAAATTAGATCATAAATAACACCATGTCTCGGAAACAGAAATACTTTTGAATAACGAAGATAAAGATAATAGATTGCAAGATTTATTGCCTGATATATTTCGCTCAACGGGTACATACTGCAGAAATCAAACACCCTAAACTAACGCAATAAGATAAATCCCTCAAACGCACATATAGTCTGTCCCGAAAAGAATGCCTTCATTCATGATCACTTATTTTGAAATCTGTCTGTTGCATCGTTATGAAATTTTTCCTGCCGTCTTATATTTATCCCCACTCAAGAAATATGTCTTTGATAGGTACAAAAGCAGATTAAATCATGGAAAGCGGTGACATTTCTTTGATGTACTGGTGAAAAACTAGTGATTTCTGCCTAATAAACTTGTTTTACAGTAACGCCAATGCCCCCGCCAGTTCGGATGACAAACACAAGGCGTATCCAGATTCGTATGGGAGTTGGTGCAATGTCTGCTCTGCTGAGACGTAACATGATTACCTGTTTTGCACGACGAATATAGCTGTGAATGTCTCTGTAGTGGGCTTCCTTCTTAACGGTCAAGATGTTGGTCCTCTTTTCATTGAAGTTTATAAAATGATTCTATGTTCGTGTGTTGTCCCCTCATTTGACAACGTGTTTCTTCTCACGTTTCTTCTTATGCCACAATATGGCAGTTCCCACCGCAATATTACTCTTCGGTTGGTATTCAGTGCGTCTAGAGCTTTTTGTTTTTTCAATGTAAGTTGTTTGTCACCGTTGAGGGCTTACGGAATTGAAAATTCATCACTGTGGAATACAAACTGTTGCCATTAAAAAGTTGTATTGTTTATGCCTATGCTGTAATGTTTAGGGCCTGCAATTCTTCTGAATATGTGGAGCAAAATATCCCAGTAGGTGTGTATGTGGATTAAGGTCTGCCATCTGCCCAGACCTTATCGGTGTCGGATGATCCCGGTAGGTTGATGACTGCTATCGGTTGCATAAAATTCAATCCATCCTTTCTCCAATAGTCATCTTTCTCTTTCAACACATGGTCCTCACATTTTTTCCAGCAACTTTTATCACTTTTTAATAGCGCGGTCTGAGTTAGTATCTTGACGTCAGAGAATTTGAATAGATTGATTGATTGATTTAGAAACCGACATCACAGCATTCGGGTCATTCCCATAGCGCTCCGTCCCCATCCTTAGCAGCCAGCGAAGAGTTCCAACACCAATAATTCCAGTAGCAACCTGATTATATGTCCGTCTCGCCATTCCTCTGAGCGTCGAGCCTAGGCCAGATCCCCTCGTCACTCCTCGCTCCCTGATCCTTGCCAGACTATGGTGATCCATTTGCTCTTCCGAGGTGTATACGTGCTCCCACAAGGCCGCAACCACGTCTGCCTTGTCATGCATCAATGCCGTAGGTATTTTGTCTTCTTAGGCAACTACATTGTGATATGATGCATTGTCCATAATTAGACAAGACGGTCTATCTAGGGATAAAAGCCCTGTATTCTCGAGCCAATCGCTAAATACATTGCCATTCATCTCATTATGATAATCCCTATGGTCTGTATGCTTCGATACGAACACGAGTCCAGCATTCTGTAGTAAACTATTTTGAGTACTACAAGCATGGGCTATGACGAAACGCTGTCCTTTACTACTGGGCACATATCGCGCTATCTTTCCGTCCACTGATTGCCATTCCTTTTCACTTGTGTGGTGCGCATTGATCAAGGTTTCATCCAAATACACTATGTCATAATTTTATTTGCGCATTTCCCTTATTTCACGTAGGTATCTGCTTCTCGTGGCTCCTAAATGCGGTTGCTCGCAAATGATATTTTTACCTCCCATGTACTTTCTAAACGTGAAGCCTTATATGAAAGGACCCACATTAATGACACACTCTGAAGATACTGCGACACCACTGAACACTCTCCATTTCACTTCTCAAGGCTCTTTTGGTAAGGCCAATCCTGTGAACAACGTGAAAATTTACTATTGAATGCTCATGTTTCCTCGTGAAGATGTAATACTTCTAATAATGTGCACTTCACCTCTGTCCCGTAAATTATATACCGCATATAAACAAACTTTGAAATCTGCTGTACAATCTCCAGAACAACAATTTTTTTTGTTGGGTGGACATCATGATACGGTTATATGCTAAATCTCATCTTTTTCTTTTTCTTGCACACAGTTGGCGTTTGTAAATGAATGACTCCACTAGCTTTAACATGCTATCATTGTTTGTGTTAAACAACCCACAAAAAACATTGTCCCTATCAATCACGATACCAGTTTCCAAAATGTGCCGTCCAATCGATGACGTAGGAAACTTGTGATATGTAGCTTTTACCAGGATACCAGAGTCATTTTGGTAAATATTATTTTGTCGACCTAATTGGATATTTGCTCCACCACCCCGTTAACTAATCGCCTCTCTGTTCTGCTGAAATACTTTTGCTATGTTAAACATAACAGTAGTTTAACATAAACAGTGATACAGGCATAAGTCTTCCAAGGAAACCTATAAGTCGAACATTACGGATGGATGCAGGACATGAAAGACAGACATACAGACAGACTGGGTATGCAAATGCACGAAGCAGGGTAACTGACAAACCATCAATAATCTTTCTTTCCGGTAAGCCGTGATGAGCGGGTCGTTCTACAAAGGATCTCTTACATGCTGATGAAAGTAACAATTCTCACAGTGCTTATCTCTGACTGCAATGCTTCCATCAGAAAGTTATCTGCCATACAGGTTAACCTGACATATCCCAGCGCTCCATGGTCGCCTCTGATATGCACTGGTCTTACTATCACTTGATTCACTTTTGTCAAAAATATTCTTATCAACCTTTCGCAGATGAACACGGGGTGTTGAAAATGTCCCGAGTAGACACAATAAGTACTCTATGTTTTGTTTGTTTGCTTTCGATGGCTTTCAACACAAGTGTAGTCCATACACGTGCTACTATTTATAGTGCACTGGATTGATGTTTGCGTGTGGAATAGATTTACATATTACCAGTGTCCCACGCCATCAAGCTAACCCTCTCCGACTTCTGAGGTACTTGTAATGTAGGTCCCCAAATCAAGGACTAGAAGTCAACATGTTAGTCCAACTGACCAGTGTAGAGGTTGAAGTCGCTACCTCGGCATCAGCACACCGGATGTTTAAGAACGAGCACTCTTATCCATTCTGCCATGCTGAACCCATTACATATTTGACTGCTATAAATTTCCAAGCATACGTAATGTAAGTAGTTTGCCATTGTTTTCCTTGTTAGTAGTGACCAAACTGGCTGGTGACCGTAGATCTTGTCTCTCTAAGGAGATCCGCTGTCTACCGTCGCGAACTTTAGACCATAAGCAACAACTATATGTGGGTTTGTCTAGAGCTCAATCCACAAAATGAAACGTGGAGAACAGAGTAATTTAAGTAAAACATGAGTATCGCGAAACTTATGACCAGGCCACTTGGCAAGGGTATGCTTTTTTATTCATGGCAGTTTTAGTTTTGAAGTATGTAACCCTATTTTAATATGATTCATAATGTTAAAGAATTATTTACACGGTTTTGAGAGACACATAAATATTCACATACACATATAAACAAACAGATACAAACACATATACACAGGCATAGGTTACACACAAAGGCACACAGGGACACACACAAAGACATGCACATACATATATGGAAACATACAAACATAAACACGCACGCACAAAAGCACATACATACACAGATAACGATGCAGAAACTCAAGTACAAATGCGCGCATACACTCGCATATCCATGCAAACATTCACAAAGAAATACATACGAATATTTATAAGTATACAAACATGGGTATACAGGCAAACACACACACACACAAACACTCACACACACACATACAGTCACACACAGATACACAATGACACACGCATATACATGAACACCAATAGGCAAGGACACACCTAACACAAACATACACAGACACACATACACACATGTGCACTTACAAAGACATACATAGGCACAGAAACAACAAAACACACGCACACACATGCTTATGAACCAACATATCCATTCCACAAACACTCCCCTCAGGTCGCAACGTGTAAACATAACGTGTTTAACGACCGACACGCCTTGATGCACTTTACACTCAATTTTCAGCGTAAACGTATACCACGTAAACATAAACATAGCACAGACTGTAATCACCAGTTGTTTACAAACTGTCACATCCTGCTATGCTGTGCACGATATCTGCACATAAAATGGCTCGGAACAACGATTCCTATGTATGAAGGAGTGTATCAGTGTTACGAAGACGTGCCCAAAAGGTTGAACTGCCTAAATGACATCAAGTACGCCGTATGAATGAGCACAAGTTGTCCTTTCTTTGTTAGAACCCTCCCGTCTTATGAGAAAGCCTGCCGAAAATAAACATATGCACAAACGTAAAGAACATGGGAAACTGTAACTGTCACTTGTGTTATATGTTCAGAAACGCTGCAACTAAAACATGTCATCTCAAAAAGTCTGAGATCTTTGCAGGGTAGGGCAGAAACTCACTCTCCTCCACTTTTGCTGGGATCTAAAAATGAACGTTTGCTCTTTCTGTCGCAAATCATTTATATTATTGGTTACATTGACACGTTCAGCATGTAATTCCCTGAACAATATCGGATATTTGTAATAAGACAAATAATGTTATGTGGTGTAAAACTGAATAATAAAATATCCTTTTCCATAACTTGAGATATAATGGGTATATGATACTAACCCTACATAAGTACGTTCTAATCGGTACACGGTTTGTGGCATGATCAGTATCTTATGAAATTTGATTTTATAGTTATAAGTATATGTCTATGCGTCAGAAGTGGATCTAGTTGTTCCAGTATTTGATTTGCCTCTTCACAAATTATGTTGATTTCTCTATTATTTCTCCCATCTGAAGTGAAAATTGACCCTAGATATTTATATTCGCTTGTTTGCTTGAACTCAGAGTTCTTATTTTTATTTGACAGGGTTTCTGACTGCTTACGCCAGGGAGTATTTGTACAAAAAAGGTGTCATTATGATATCTGCAGCATTATGAGCAGAAATGAATGTAGAGGTGCATGAACCTGATTGCATGTACGTGTGCATTTCATAATCAAGTGTCCTGCCAACTGGCGTGGGCTTGCATATCTCTCTGCAGATCTCTATCTTTGGTGTCTTGGATCAACTGAGTTGAGTTGAGTTGAGTTAAGAACCGACATCACTGCACTCAGGACATTCCCATACGTGCTCCGTCCCTTCGTTCAACAGCAAGCGAAGAGTCACACTACTAATCGTTCCCACCGCTTTCTGATTAAAAGTACTCCTGGTCTTCCCTCTCAGTTTTGAGATTCTTCCAGAACCCCTGCCGATCCCCCGCAATCTCATTCTTTCCATATATAGGTTCTCAATCTGGTCATCCGCCTTCTCCATCTGGCCCCACATGCGCACGACCACCTCCCCCTTGTCCATAGGCAATCTACCACCAAGAGGTACATTTCTAGCATATCAGCCTGTTTATTCCCCCACATCCCCGCATGGCCAGGGCAAAATATCCATACAATTCTCACAATCTGTGACCCCTGAAGCGACGAGAGCCACTCCAAACGAAACATTCCTTTCTCCACCTTACTAAGCATACTCTTTGAATCCGTAATAAATACAATGTGTGTTGCAGTAGTCTCCTTCAGCCAACGGAATTCCACTGTTACTGCCTCCACCTCCATTCTCATGCTGGAGGTCGTAGTCTCATATGCCAGACTCTTCTTTTTCAAGACTCGTCCATTGGCCTTTGCAATAAATCCACAGCCGCTACGTCTGTTTCTCACCACTGACCCATCGGTGTAGTAGTCATCTACCTTAATGTGTGTTACTCTGGATCAGTTGTTGCACTTCAAACTCAGTGCGGTCCACTGTTTGGATCAATTTTGCTGATATTCTTTCATGCCAACATTTCAGACATCAGTTCTTAGAATCGTGTCTTTTGGTCTTACTTTGACTCCTCCCTCACTGATCTGTCCAATAGCTGCGATGCTTTCCACTGTCTCTCTTCTCATGTCATGACCAACGAACGATGTTGATATATGTCTCAAAGTTTGTATAATGTTGTAGCTTCAATTGCCTATTTCATGCCCGCGTTGTTAGTTACTCCAGCAGTATTCGCCACAATCGTCTAATGTGTAAACTAATAAGACCCCTTTACAAACCATGATACTGTTGAGTATATTGTTCTAGTCCCATACTTCTAGGCGACTAGTTCCATACTTCTAGCGACTGCCTTTTCCCCCAGAACATTTCCTGCTATTCATTTTTGGATGGGTCGGCCTGTGAGTCAAGAGTAATATCCTATCATATTTAAAGCACTTACCATATGTAAATGATTGCGTAAGCAATCTACATTTCTATACCAATTGAGTGATTTATTGATTTATTGGAATGATGAAACTTCATTATTGTACGTATGTCAAATAATCCTTTAGTCTTTCAACCTCCTCATTGTTTTGAGTCACTACGCATATGATTACCAATTGCTTATCTATTTTTAACATAGTCAGCGTACAAACAGGACTTCCTATTGTGTTCCCTAATTATAAAAACCCTAGGAATTGAATCCACTATTCGTGCATCAGTGCAATGTATACTTCAAGGTGCTTTATTTACCCAGAATAATTTTCTACTGCATTTGCAGCTATTATGGTTTAACTTATTCAACATGAATACACATGGTGTTATGTATACCACGCGGATGTAGTTCAGCACTGGTGCATTGATGTGAGACAGGATAGCTTGAGGTGTGATATCGTCTTTGTAATGGGGTGGCATTGGGTAGAACAACACCGGGGTAGAACCAGGCTGTAGGTCTGAGTGCGAACGAGAAAGGAGAAGAAGAAGGCTGCAGGTATGTCATGTCATCGCAGGTTATTGAGTGTGAAGATGATAATGCGTAACACCTTAATTCCAGAATTGTGACGTGCCTTTCAGTTTACTTTGGAGACGGTAATACAGGTATAGCAGCATAAATTTACTTTGCCAAAAACAGAAATCACTTGGAACCGGTTGTTGGAGTGGTTTAGAAAATAGGCGTCCATATTTCTTGTTGGGGTTCGAAATAACGGGTTCGAAGCTAATAAGAAAAGAGAAGGCGAGAATTGTATAATAAAGTAACAAACAAACAAACAAACAAACAAACAAAAACATACAAACGGCTCATGTTACAAGCCTTTACGAGTATTGCAGATATGGTGCTAGCGCCATATTCTAATAGATCAACCTGTAATCCATGGCTGATGTTTCCAATATCACAATGGATGCCTTTTCAACATGATCGGATTTGATTGTAGAATCCACTGCTAATGTCAGGGTAATGGATCGGATGCTCATACTTTTCAGAGAAGAGCGGGAAAATAGGAAGTCTCATGTTACGTTTGGTTTTACAACAATTTTCCCCTGTGTGTAGAACTGGTAAATGGTTTGCTTTACATAACCAATGTCCTGGCATATTTTCCGAATTAGAGTTGTGTTTAGTCAAATACCGACATCACAGCACGCAGGCCACTTCCATACATGCACCGCCCCTATCTTCAACATCTAGCGAAGAGTTTCAGTGCTAATAATATCAGCTGCAGTATGAGTTTGTGTCCGCCAAGCCTTTTCTCAGAGTATTAAGTGTAGGCCAGATTCCCTGATCACTCCCTACCGCACCATACTCGCAAGGCAACCATGGGTATTACTCGCATGATCCGAAAAAAGTCCCCTGACCACATCTGCATTATCGTCAATCAATACCCAACGTAGCGAGCAGATCCAGCCAATCTGTCCACCAGATCGTTTCTCAGTCCATTATCATCTCCTGGAAAAAGATATAATTGATGCTTTCTATCTTTGATTTTATCAGTGAAGCATGTCACGACTCTTCTCGAAGTATACTTATCTTCACCCTTTTCAGAATGCTCCTTGTGTGTGTGTGTGTGTGTGTGTGCGTGTGTGTGTGTGTGTGTGTGTGTGTGTGTGTGTGTGTGTGAGGACTATCACATTTTCTAAGTCTAAGTCCACGGTTGAATAGGTGCTTTTAAGATTAAAATATTACCTATTCATTATTAACTATCACAAAAACAGAAATGAGATTCATGAGAAGAATACTCAATGTATCAAGAAGAGAGAAAAATCAGAATAAAGAAAACAGGACTATTGGTGGGGTTATAGCAGAGCTAGATTTTATTAGAAAGCATCAAGTAAAATGGTTTCGCCATGCAAGTAGGTTACCAACTAACAGTATATCACAACAATCAATGATGTACAGATCAGATGGATCCAGCGGAAGAGGCCGACCACGTAATCGATGGACAGAATCCATGGGAATATCCATACATGAACCCCATAAATGGGTACTGTCCCGCTGTTTACACTTCACCTCGACACCGCAAAGTACAAGAGGAACAAGATACAATCAAATGCGATGAGACTATTAATTAGTGCCTTTTGACTATTACTTATTAACTATTAACTATTAATAATTACATTGCAACTGTCCGTGAATAATTATGAACTATGAATAATTACATATTAACTATTAATTATAAACTATTAGTTATATTTTTTTTATTGATTATTTGGATGTTTCGGGATTTGAAATTTAAATATTGAGCACAACACACTACTGGCAACGCTGATCGTATTCTGGTATGAATCTAACGCCTATCCACGTCAATATGGAAGGATAGGCCTTAGGTTCATACCAGAATATGATCAATGTTGCCAGCAGTGGGTTGTGCTCAATATTAAATTTTTTTTTTTTATGTCCCATGTTCTTTGCGGGATGCTGTGTAACCTCAGGCTGATGTTCTAAGCAATGTTACGTTCAGAAGTTTGCCATTGCTTTCTGCATGAGAAGTCAAATCTCAGTAAAAACTGACCTCTATGTGCAACGAAGCCACTTCCCCGTAGATAGAGCACAGGAAACTTAAGAGCTAACACTATATATTAACTGGTAATTGTTTATTATTAACACGATATATTAACTGGTAATTGATTACTAGTTAGTTAGTTAGTTAGTTAGTCGACAGATCATTCTCATTGCATATGGAACTATGCAATCCATAAGTGCTCGGATCCCCTCCTCAGCAAATCCCGCAGCGTGCAGCGGCTAATGACACCAGTTCTGTGTTGGTTACTATTAATACGAGATATTAACTGGTAATTGTTTACTGCCGGCTTCCTGGCCTAGAGGTTAGCGACTTTTCTCCGTAATCTCGTATACTCTCGTAAGTAACGTGACAACGGTGAGAATCAGCAGTGGTTCGAATCGCGTCGGTAACGTACGGGGTATGTGAGCCGGCCGCTCAGAAAGCAATGGCAAACTACTGAGCGTAATCTTGCCAAGAAATCAACAATCAGCTGAAAGGTGCTGATGTTGACAGCAATGTCCTATAAAGATTATGCAAACAATTTAAAACAATTGTTTACTATTAACACGATATATTAACTGGTAATTGTTTACTAGTAACTTGATATATTAACTAGTAATTTGTTTACTATTAACCACTAATGGCATCTTCTATAATATTAACTTTATCATGTGATATTAAAGGGTAATCGTTTACTATTAACTACTAACGGCATCTTCTATAATATGAACTTTATCTTGTGTTTTCCCCCCTCATGAAACGCAGGTTGATGAACTCTGAACTCAAGAGATGATTACTGGGGGATATAAACCAAGCATGGCAAGTTCTGGTAGATATACCTGCCTAAAGGTAATCACGGGTATCTGTAGTCGTAAAACGCCCTGGCATTTACGATGTGGCTGCAGTAGGCAGATGTTCACTTCCTGTCATTTGAGTCGAAAAGGTTAAGGGATTCGTAATTGACAAGAGAGTAATTGCCTTCGGGGTAACTTCTAATTCGATTTCTTTTTCTCTTCCATATTATATATCTGTCCTTGTTTACTTTTCTTGTGTTATACTGAAAAGAATGATAATTTATGGTTTTTGCAGGAACAATTGTCATAAAAAATTGATTGCATTTCCTGCACAGGAGGTTGGAATCAACCCCATAATTGTTTGGCAATTTGTGATTTATTAAAGTATTTTACGTTCTGTAGTTTGTCATTGCTTTCAGAATGACCAACGCCTCAAAGCATTGAAATCACGCAACACTATCTGCTTCGAAATTCGATCGCGGCTGATTACGAACCCTGGACTAGGTATTTCAGGAATTGTGAAACTGCCTTTCACTAACCCTAGAGCCACAGATGTGATTTATCATATTAGGAAGCCCATTCATAACTCACTAAGAACAGGGCGTAGTGTTCAAATGCACGCAAATTAGAAAAATAAATAATTTAGACACATACAATGATACATCAGTGTTTAGAACACCGTAATAGGGGGTGGGGGGGGGGGGGGGCGAACGATGGAACGAACGAACACATGAATTTTATCTTCAAGGGATTAAGAATTAGGTGGCTGGCATGTCTGATATTCTGTCCTTCGTATCTCTCTGATCTCATACATTATTTCATTCATGCATCGATTATGACGTTAATACTAGCCACGACCACATCACGAGACAACTGAAGGCACACGAGACTGGTGGCATGAAGTATATAGACAGACTAATACAATTCGCAACCAGGACTCTAGACAACAACTGTTGGACATACATAACTGCCAATCATCACCGAGGATACGGCGATAGATGATGATACTGTAATCCAAGCAAGCAGTCTGTCTTTCTTTGTAGGACTACCGCAATACTAATTTTCTTTCACATTTAAAATATTCTTGAAATTCTAACCATGCAAAGTGAGATAAGCAGTAACCAACATTCAAAGAATTATTTTCAATAAATGGAGTGCAAAACAAAACAAAAGTGCTAACTTGCATTCAGTTACACAAAGTGAGACTGCTTGTATTAAGGGCAGGTAACTCTTTCAGTGCTAGGTTTCGAGAAAAAAGAAAAAGAACCTGTTAGTATGTTGTCAGAAAATACAGACAGTCGAAGTGTTTACTGATGTATTCAGATCTATTTCGTTTTTTTTTTTTCCCCCGCGTTTCCATCCAGTTTCAGGATATTGCGGTCAACACCAGCATCTTTCAGCTGTATGTTGATGCCTAGGCTAGATTACGCTCATCAGCACGCCACGACTTTCTGAGCGACCGGCTCCATACTCTCATAAGTCACTTTTGCGATTCGAACCACTGCTAATTCTCGTCGCGTCACGTGACGAGAGTATTCGGTGTTAGCGGAGAAAGCTGCTAACTCCTCGGCCGTGGAGCCGGCTAGATCTATTTAGTCTAATCTGATTAAATGTTAAACGTAAGAATATTTATAACGCAATGTTTGGGGCAAACAGGGAAGAGCCACTCATGTGTGGCGCGTCGCTCTGGACTATTACAGTTAACCATATACAATATCATTAGATGAAATTGCATGGGCAATAAAGAACCTGAAGAATGGTAAATCACCTGGATGTGATGAGATACAAGCTGAGCTAATTAAAGCGGGAGGAGAAGAAAGCATACAAATCTATCACGCATTATGTAAAAAAGATATGGTATATGCCCAAACGATTGGAAGAGAACTATCTTCATTCCAATACCAAAAAAGGGCAACCTGAAATTATGCACCAACTATAGAACTGTTGCCCTGATCAGTCATGCAAGTAAAATTCTAAATCAAGCATGAACCACGTTAGGAAGAAATTAACGTGGTTCAAGCTTGATTTAGACAAGGAAGAGGAACAAGAGATCACATTCTCAATATGCGTTTAATAATAGAGAAGTGCAGAGAATTTAATGTAAACCTATGCTCGTGTTTTGTGGATTATTCAAAGGCATTTGACTGTGTAAAACATCAGAAACTTTGAGAAATCATGAGGAATATGGGCTTTCCACCACATGTAATACAACTCATAAGAATGCTCCATCTAGACCAAAAAGCAGCGGTTAGAATAGATGGCGAGACATCAGTTTTGTTTGACATCAAGCAAGGAGTCCGTCAGGGATGTGTGCTGTCCCCCTATTTGTAACATGTACGCCGAAAATATAATGAAAAATGTAAGAGATGATATAAACAGTGAACTATATGATGCCCTAAATATCGGTGGTCATGACATACCAGAGATTCGATATGCTGATGATACAGTATTGCTATCCACAACACAGACTGGTATAGAAAACCTAATAGCCTCAACCCAATTGAATAGTGAAAATCACAACTTATATCTTAACATAGCAAAAACAAAGATAATGCACACAGATAAAACCACTATGGAGAAAGAAATATATATTAATGAGAAAAATTGGAGGTGGTGGAAAATTTTGAATATCTTGGATCACTGATTACCAACAACGGTAACACAATGAAAGAAATTAAACGACGACTATCAATTGCTCTTCAAAGACTAAAACAACTGAATAAATTATGGAATGGGACAGACAGAACTACAAAAATTTGACTTTTAAGAGCATGCATCTTTCCCATTGCAACATACGCCTGTAAGACCTGGTCATTTACTAAACAAGCTGACCAGCGCATAATTGCCTTTGAATATAAATGTTATAGACGAGTTCTAAGAATATCTTGAGTAAAGAAAAGAACAAATGCATCTATACTTCAAGAGCTGAATACTGAAGAAGGTTGGCTATTAAAGATGATAAAATAAAGAAAATTGAAATATTTTGGTCACTTGAAACGTCATGAAAGTTTGTAGAGAACAATAATGGAAGGGTATATGCCTGGGACGAGAGGAAGAGGAAGGCCAAAGAAAAAATGGGTGCAGGATGTGGCGGATGATCTCCAGATGGGTGTATCGGACGCGGGACATCTTGCTTATGATCAAGAGGTTTTCCGGAAGGTTGTTATGGAAGCGAGGTTCTGCAAAGGATACGCTACTGGATGAATGAATGAATGAATGAATGAATGAATGAATGAATGAATGAAAGAATGAATGAATATACAATATACATATACATATATACCATATACTTGTATGATCAAGATCATAATACACTTCAAGGTGGCGTCTTTGGCACAAACTTTAACACTGCAACCTCACTCACAGATACGTGTCGAAGAGGGAAGGAAAAGTGGATCCAAAGAAAGCGGTGCCGAAGAAGGCTATATCGACAGAATGGTGTCAATGCCATATTTACAGGGAGCAGGCATACGAAAGAACATAACATCAACCCGCAAAATGCCTTACATTAATGCACGTTTCTCGGTCAAATGTCTACACACGTGACTCTAATATACACCTACACTTCTATATCTATGCCTCAAACATATGCCAGCTTGGAAGTGTAAGACTCAGTTCACCATGCAGAAGACCCTTTGCAGAACACTTTCATCACGGGCCGTCGAAAAAAATATCCTTTCTCAGTTTCTCTACCCCATGCCTTTTCATGCCCAAAGGGTCTTCAATGACCAATGTCCATATCCGTGCGGGCCGATCCGTTCTTCTTCCTCGAAGAATCATGAAGCGTGCGGACAATAATTGAGTGTTGTGTGAAACGTGTATATAATTTTAAATTGTGTACATCTGAAAATTCAATTTCTGTTGAATCAACTATTGTTTTTTGTAAACCACTGAGCCATTTGGTGTAGACACAGTACTTTTATTGCCAGTGGATGATGTGGCAGATGTTCGTTGCCTTTCACGTCTATCGTACCTTATACATAATCCCAATTTTCTAATTTGAGTAGCTTCTCTAATGTTAATTTAGTACCACAGCAGAGGCCGACTGTATGGTCATCCGTGGCTAAGGAATCTAAAACTTAGTGTAGCTCCATAAAGGAACAAACATGTCTCGAAGCAAATTCGTTTCATGAGTCTAAAATGCGATAGGGCCATCACATATTGTAACCTGAATGCACGGAGAAATAGAATGTCAATCTTTCCCTCACCAGACTGTGGTATTGGCATTAACAGCGCATTTCCACATCAACGTAGCTACGACGCCCGCTTATAACGGGAACACGAATGACATAATATGTAAGTCAGTAAACAGGTTACACGAAGATATCGACAATGCATGAGATGAGAACTTAAACGGCATTCGTTAATATACTTACATTTCCTATACATTTATCAAAATAGTCTCAACCAATATACATTTATTCCACCCCTTATCAACGCTTAAAATCCAGCATCACTGTAGTAAGCTTTGCTGTTTCAGTTACATTCGCACCTCATGTTCAACTTCCACCTCAAGATGTATAACGACCGACAGATATGGAATCTCTGCTGTAAATGGTTAGATGGTTGTGTATCTGATAGCGTGACTGGCTGGACTATTTGTCATTAGTTCTATGTGTGACAGATTGAGGATACCTGTCAATCATATGACATCGTATACGCTAGTGTGAGATTACTCAAGGGATCTTCACCAATTCATGAGTTTTGTTGACGACATTAATAACAGCGAGTTTTATGTGAAGCAGGTGGACATGAATAACTTTGAGTTTTGTGTGTAGCATGCGCATAATGAATGACAGCGAGTTTTAGGTGAAGCAGGCGGACATGAATGACATTGAGTTTCGTGTAAAGTATGCGGATAGTGAATGACAGTGAGTTTTGTGAGAAGCAGGCAAAGATGAATAAGAGTGAGTTTTGAATGAAGATTGTGGACAATGGCTGACAATGAAAGTTTTGTAAAGCGTACGGACAATGAGTGGCAATGAATTTGTGCCGTTTGCTTTCAAAGACATGCAAAGCTGTGTGCCTGATGAGAGATGAAAGTGAACGGCACCGAATGAAGCGTGAAGCGTGAAGACGATAAACGGCGCTGAGTTCTGTATGGAGAATGCGGACAGTGAGTGACGGTCATTTGTGTGTGAAGAGTGATTAAAAGTTAATGACGGTACACTTTGACAGAAGCGTGGGAACGGTGACTGACAGTTTACTGTGTGTGAAGTTTGCGCACATTGTGTGACAGAGGTTTGTGTGTGAAGTTTGCGCACATTGTGTGACATAGATTTGTGTGTTATGTTTGTTGCACATTGATTGACATAGAACAGTGTATGAAGTATATACACATTTAGTGACAGAGAGTAATGTGTGAAGTTTGTTGCACATTGTGTAACATAAATTTGTGAGTGAAGTGTGTACATATTTAGTGACAGAGAGGTGTGTGTGAAGTTTGTGTACACTGATTTATAGAAGGTTGTGTGTGAAGTTTGTATACATTGAGTGACAGAGAGGTGTGTCGTAAGTTTGCCCACATTGAGTGACAGAGAGTTGTGTGAATTGTGTGCACAATTAGTAATAGAATTTTGTGTCTGAAGCGATTAAGAAAGAGAGAATAACAAAGCCAAACTGTGTGCTAAGTGAATGTAAAGGACGCGTTTACACAGCTTAGCGAGAATTACACATTTGGTGCCAGACATTATTTGTATAGACCAGTCGGCACTCGCAGATTGATGTGGTCAGTATCTAGCCAGCCGCCTTTACTTCCCCACAGATTCTTTGTACCCATGTTAGACTGAACTGAAATGAGAGCGCATGGTAATTTTAAACATTCGAACACATGACTTTAGGGCCGGCAGGCGGCGTCTAGTCACTACGGCTCCCAAAGTGTTCAAGTTCCCTATATTCGTATGATAGTGTTTCAAGTCTCAGTCATGATAACAATGTTAGATAGAATTGTATTTGTTCCAATTATAAAAATCGTGATAGAGTAGGACCAATAGTGTTGTTCTTTATTCAGTCTGAATGCAAGCATGTCTGTGACACACCGAGACCCCACAAATAGCAATTGAAATAAGGCACTTATTACTTGTTTGATACTTCATGTCAAAATGCCATTACTTTCAAACAAACATTTCCTCGGACAGTTTTATTTTACTTTTTGTACAGATTCATTTTCATTCTCATGGATATCTCCATAACCGACGCCGTACGTCCAATATATTACATAGATGGAATCTCAGACCATCCTACCAGTAAGGATATACATGCATATATACTAGAACAACTCATACTATCACATATTGGAAAATGTAACCTGACCAGCTTCCTTCATGCCTAACTGTGTCCATTTCCAACGGAAGGGAATTACGAATGCAATGTCCACGTTTGTCCTCTGTGGTTTTGGGAAAAGTATGCAATAATATTCCTGATTAGGAAACATGAATACAGTCCACATCATGAACGGTATCACTTCTAAACCAGTTAGAAGCGGACATTGTAAGTGTGCTCCTCTCCGCATCGCATAGTTAGCGTTAAAATGAGTCGTACTGTGTCCACACGTGAGGGTTTTACATTGGATTAAAGTTACATTACACTCGGACACAAACAAGCGCCCTATGGTGATGTGTTTGCGATGATACGAGACGATATTTTTTGTTTGTTACTGGCTTCGATTGCCAGGTCGACCCAGTGCACACTCACACTAGGAAATGTAAAGCTTGCTGGAGTAATATTAACCACGTCACCAATGGAATGGGAATTCGTCTAGAAGTGTAGGACCATATACTCAATAGTATCACGGTTTGTGAAGGAGTTTTGTTAATTTACTATATATATATATATATATATATATATATATATATATATATATATATATATATATATATATATATACATATATATGTAACTAGAATATATAATACACACACACACACACACACACACACACACACATAAGACGAATGTAGCGAATACATTCTCGAACTGCCGGAGTAACTGACAACGAGTGCCTGAAAGAGGCAACTGAAGCTACACTATTATATAAACTTTGAGAAAGATATCCACATCGTTCTTTGATAATGTAATGTGAAGAGAGACAGTGGAAAACATCGTTACTACTGGAACGAGGGAGGAGTCAAAGTGAGACCAAAAGAAATTATAAGAAATTATGACTAAAACGGTAGCATGGTAGCATCTTCGGCGAATTTGCTCTAGAACACGAAGAATAGAGATATGTGGACATACATGCAAGCATACGCCAGTTAGCAGATACATCATTATAACATGCAAGCGTACATACACACATGTACATGCACGCCTACATTTACTTCTGCTTTTAGTGCTGCAGATATCGTAATGATACCTGTTTTGTACAAATAAGATATGACGGAAGCAGTCATGAAACTCTGTCAATAAAATCAAAGAACTAAAAATTCAAGCTCCAGCAAACAAGCGATTTTAAATATCTAGTGTCAATTGTCACTTCAGATGGGAAAATTAATAGAGAAATCAATATATTTTGTGCAGAAGTAAATCAAGTACTGGAAGAACTAGCGCCACTTTTGACTCATAACAGACACTTATAACTACTAAAGCAAATCTCATAAGATCTATTTTTGGCCGACGTTATGTAAGCACTGCTAAAGATGGACGCCTACTGCAAATAACGAGCGCAAATTAAAAGCAAGAGAGATGAGATGTTAACTAGAGCTGCAGATGTAACTTTGAGAGACAGAATTAGGAATTAGGAAATTCGAAGAAGATTAGGTCCGAAACCAATCATGCAGTCAATTAAAGAACAACAGATTAAATTGTTCGGCCACCTCACGAGAAGTCTTAATACCATCTACCATTAAGAGCCACATTGAAGAAATATGATGGATACAGAGCAAGGTGTAGGTAACGTAAAAGATGAAGTGACGCTATTAAGAACAACTATAGAAACATGAAGGCCAACTTATGAAGCGTATTAGAAAGAGCGCACAAACGACCCTTACATCAGCCTCCCCACCCCTTCCTAACACCCACATAAAAACACTTAATTGAGTTAAATGGAAGAAGGGAAGAAGAATCAGAAGAAGCTGGGAAATCTGCACATATGAATATCTCATGAGTATGGAATGCAATGTCAAGGTAACGAAAATACATCAAATGCACAGAGAAATACATTTCCTGTCTGAAATAAGATGAGAAATAACCAGCCCATGAATAACAAGTAGCACTTCCCGCTCACGGGAGCCGCGGTAGCGAGTGGCTAGACACTCGACAGCCAGCCCAGTGGTCATGGGTTCAAATCGAACCGGGGTTGATTCGAATTTTAAAAATTGACCTACGCTCCCAGGTCAACCCAATCCAAAATTGGTACTAGGAAATGTCTTGCGAAGTAAAGACGGTCGGTGTAATACTGATCACTTGGAGTGCCCATTGACCTATAAAAACCGTACGCCACTGCGTGTAAAAGAGACCTTAGTTAGTTAGTTACTTAGTTAGCTAGCTAGCTAGTTAGGTAGGTAGGTAGGTAGTTAGTTAGTTAGTTAGTTAGTTAGTTAGTTAGTCGAGGTTTCAACTCTACGGCATCGGGTCCCCATTATGCTCCGTTCCTGTGCCAGTGATTATCACATAAATTGCTCCCCACTGTCCAATGTGAAAAGTGGAACAGACAGGAGTCTCGGCAATCCAACAGCCCGCTCAGGTACACTGTGCATAATGCCACCGCAAGAATGCCAACGCAAAAGTCCTCCACGAAAATCACAGTTCATCATCGATGGAATCGGCATTCACCAGAAAGACCTCATTGACCCGGGTTTTCTCACATGGCTCTGTCTCTATCCGCAGGGCGACCCGCAGAAAGAGTCGCATTAAGCACGAACTCCGTAGCTCCAGCGCCGACTCCCAGGAGTCTCCTGAAGAATACACTCGTGAACCGAAAAGGAAACCAGTCAATTCAGCAACAGTCTGTAGCCATTGTTCCGAACATGCAGGTCGTACAGGTCACTGTACAGGTCACTGTACAAACAAAAGCGGACATGTAGAAGCATTCCACGTGAATATCACAGCTCACAGAGTCGCGCCACGCACTCACTCAGTAGCAGTGCGAAGGAACCATAGAGATCTTAACTTACTTTTACTGGCCTCATACGCTCCTACAATTCGACCGAGGCTGGTCTGAGACTCAAGATGGAGTAACGGTACTTCAGACCAAATAAATACACACAAAAATTCGGCTAGCTTTCAACTAATCATGGCAGGACTACAACTGGCTTGACATGCACGACTGTGATCCTATACTCAACTATAGTCTTAAAGGAAATAGAAGGAGGAGGAGAAGGATGTGAAGTGTTTAGAAAGAAAGAAATTAGAGGGTAATTTGTTTGAATATTTATATAATTATGCCAGCGTTCGGAATTTTTCATCTGTATTGCTCATAAAATAAAAGGCAATACATAAAACGTTACTCCCTGGTACTATTAGATGTCTTCGGGTGTAGTGAAAACCATTTTCTAATGTATTTATTAACTGCACTTTAACAACACAATATGCAGACCATCTGTTGTTACTTCTAGAATATTCGTCTAAAATCACCATTCATCATCATAGACGAGATGGGTGTCGGATGAAGTTTTCACACCCGTAACTCAGAAGTAGAGGACCGTTGGGTGTAACGGTAAAGCCTTTGCCCTGACAATTTCACGAGCGGGGTCAGAGGTTCTGTCAATGCCAGCGCTAGAAGTTGGCTAAAGCATATTAGTTTAGTTTTAGTTTAGTTTAGTCTACGGATCAACATCACGGCACACGGGTGTAACCCATAAGTGCTCCATTCTACGTTTAACTTAGTCCTAAATTCAGAGAATCTCAGCACAGTGCACGAAATCAGCACCGACCACGTTCCTGAAATACTTTGGGTAGATTTTTAACTCTAAATTTTGCCTGGGCAGCGTCGTTAGGCTACTTATTGTCGATTTCCAACTGCCAAGGTATTTTTTACGTGTGCAACAATACACACGGGCGTCCGATCTCGCTCAGGGAGTCTCCGTGGCGAAGTGGTCAAGCCATCTGCCTCGGACTCAGAAGGTCGTGGGTTAGATTCCGAGCCGTGTCCTTCTGTTCACGAGTGCATTTTGTCGGAGACTCCTGGGGATCGTCGCTGGATCTGCCGAGTTCGTGCTTTGTGTGACGCTATCGACAGCCAGCGCTGCGGAAAGAGACTGAGCCATATGGGATAAAAACCCGGTGCAATGAAGTCGACACTGTCGACTTCTAAGCGACATTTTTTGTGTTAAAGTCCGATCTCACTACCCAGAGATCAGGGGCATTTTTGTTACTAGAAGAAGTCCACGTGACAAATTGTCGGCCCTCACCAGGACTTGAACTCGGGACCTCCAGCACTCGAGGCGGACACCATACCTCGAGACCACTCATCTCCCCACACCCCACACAGTAGATAAGTCTGGCCACCTTGTCCTCCGTGCCCTCAGGTCCACAAAATGTGATGGTCCTGAGACTTCACATACCCACTACCGTCTCCTGATACGGGACTTGTTTTTAATTTATTTTGTTGCTTTTGGTTTTTTATATGTTTTGTGTTGTTTTTAAATAACAGCTGTTGGTAATTTTCATTTGTGTTGTTCATAAAATCAAAGGAGTAATAGTATAAGTTATTTCCAGGTTTATGAGAAACAGTGATTTAATTTATTTACTATTTATATAAAATAACACCATATGCAGGTCTTCTGCTATCACTTCTGCAACTTGATTAAACCAATCTTGTATGACCAAAGATGAACGTCAGATGTAATTGTGTAAAACAGCGAAGGACAGGCCACATATACCTCCGTGCAATCATACCTACATGTGCTGGCCCTACCACTTCTCATACTCACAACAGGCTCCAGATAAGGAAGTTCTTTTTTTTTTTTGGGGGGGGGGGGGGGGGAGGGGGGGTGTTACATAACAGCTTTCGGTAATTTTCATCCGTGTTGTTTATATAATCAAAGGAGAATTATTATTTTATTTCCGGAGTTATGCCGTTATCTAATCTATTTACTGTTGAAATATAATAGAACAATATGTGGGCCATCTGGTGTTTCTCCTGGTACTTCGTTTCATCAAACAACATTCTTCTTCTTTTCAGAGATGAGCATCAGGAGTAGTCGATTACACGTTGTAGAAGTGAGTGTGTCCGGGTTTTTATCAAAATGGGTGCTGCTTCATATAGGGTGCTGTGTATTAGATTATATTATATACGGGATCGGAGAGAAAGGTGTTATGGTATATTAAACGCAGTTGTTTACACTAATTAGCGCGGACAGCCACATACATGTACCATGTGTGGGATAACAGATAGCCGCTTTGTTATATGTTACCAGAGATTGTTACAATGTTTGACACGGATATATAATATGTGTGGGATGAGAGATGAGAGAAAGTCGTTTGTTTTATATGTTACCAAAGACTGCTGCAAGTTTAACACAGATATATGTTTGGGATAAGAGAAAACCGTTTTGTCATGTGACACTAGAGATAATTACAATATTTAACATAGACATCACAGACATATTTTACGTGCATAAATCAGAGAGAGAGTCGTTTTGTCATAAGTCACCAGCTGTTAGCAATCGTTGGCAAGGTTATTATATATCGCATACACACTGTCGCTGTGTTCCTTGCGCATCCTAGTCCGTGATCACGCCCATAGTTTCATTCTGTATGTGCTCTAGTTTCACTAGCTGATTCTTTAGAAACAGCGAACAACAGTTATTGAGATAAAAATGTTTATAGACTTTGAACAATATTCCTTGCTCCATGTAAGTTGCTGCCATAATCTTCAGTGCACCAAGTCCCTTCTTAGATCTTACAGCAACTCATTAAAGGTGATACCTAAAATATCTGTCATAGATGATTCCCAGGTAGCTCAGACTACTCTCACTGTTAACATGTCTGATGGTTATTGTGAAACCTGCGATGTTATGCCTTATTGTACAGAGAGCATCATAACAGAGACGTTTTTATCGGGGTTGACGACACCACCTATCTATCTACACCTGTCAATTCCTTTGTTTATTGTCACCAGCAACTCTTGCTCATTTGCGTCCTTTGTTTTCCTATAGGCAAGGGCATTATCTGCACTATCAGTATCCTGCCAATCCCTGAAAGAAGATTGGCTGCCCCACCAACTCTTCTGTCTATTGTGGAATCGTTCCACACAGGCATGAAGGGTATAAGCAAGTTCGATGGTGCAACTTCAGAAGAGTTCGAAATAAAGAGTGGAGTTAAGCAAGATTGTGTACTATCCCCCACCCTCTTTGGAATATACTTTTCACTTCTACTGAAATATGCCTTTCGTGATCAGGATAGTGGTATATACATTCACTCACGCTCAGATAGGGGAATCTATAATGCTCAGAGATTGAAGGCCAAGACTAAAATTAGGAGGGGACTGATCAGAGAGTTTCTTTTTGCCAATGATACTGCAGTTACGACCAACTCTGAGGAAGAATTACAGCGACTACTATCTGAATTCTCCAATGCTTGTTCTGAATTTGGTATAACAATTAACAAAAAGACGACTCAGATTATTTCACAAGGTGCACATGGGGTACCATCAATCTTTATTGACGACGCCAAACTGGAGATAGTAGACAATTTTACATATCTAGGATCAGTGGTACATAGCAAATTATCCCAAGATCAGGAAATTAACATCAGGATTGGTAAGGCAACAACAACAATGAACATGTTAACAACAACAACAACAACAACAAAGTCTAAGAAAACAGGAAACTTATTGCCAAAGCAAAAGTCCTTGTCTACCAAGCCTATGTCCTTAGTACTCTTCTTAATGGCGGTGAAACCTAGTCAACTTACTCACACCAAGAGAAACGTTTAAACGGTGTCTGCGAAGAATACTTGGTATTAAGTGGCAAGACAGAATCACAAATACTGAAGTATTGGAAAGATCAGGCTGTGTGACGGGGTGTTTCATGCTGTCTTCGTAGACTTGGATGGATAGGACACGCTAGGAGGATGGATGATGGTAGAATACTAAAGGACATCTTTTTTTTGGTGAAATACAGATGGGTAGGAGATCTCAGGGTCAGCCTCTATTACGATACAAAGTTGTGTGTAGCGGAAGATGATTGATATATTCATTGATAATGCACATTTGGAGCAAGTCGCCGCTGAATGTGTTGCATAGAGGGCAACTATCAGAAATGGAATGAAGACAAAGGAGAAAATGATTGCAGATAAAGCACACAATGCACGTGAGAGACTTAAGATAGTGAATGATGGTGGACGAAAATTTACAGTGCGAATTGGCCTTATAATCCACATTCGCTACCTCCATGGGTTGTAGTTATTATGCCCTTTGAAGCACAATGTACCAAACTATCGTCTGTTGTGTGAATTCTGCAAGATGTACCTGGCGAGGTGCAGCGAAATATGACAGGCAATAAATCGTGCAATCTATTGTTTGTGTCTTCGTTATTCAAATATAGCAGGCAGCTGAAGACAAATACAACATGGCAATTGCTGGGTGTGCCCTCGCTCTGCCATGCAGAAACGTGTTACATTACCAATGAAGAGCAAAATAATATCATCTGAGAAAATACTTCACTGAAATCGTTTGAGCACGAATATCTAACACGTAATATATTAAGTATACATGAATGATGGGGTTTTGAAGCTTAACTTTGTCAATCGTTAAACCATTAAATAACATTGATGTTCACGAAGATACAACGATGAACTAGCTATATATTAAGGGGGAAAATATATACACAAAACTGTACAAAAATATGCATGCTGTGGAAAAAAAGAGAAAGCACTTACATACTTGCGTTCTGCTTTGATTCCCAATACCTCCCATTTGCAGTTTTTGTAAATACATTTATCTCTTTTAATTCAAGTAAAAATTCAATGTATATAAAAGTATACCGTTTCAAAGACGATGAAACTGGAAACTCCTACTGGCATTCTCGAACATTCACTTTATCAACATCTGCAATCTCCAGACTTTTAGATTTATGTTTTGAAGTTTGCCTGCAATACATGATTGCCTTGACATTGAACTAACAACGCTATGCCTAAGAAGAACTTCCAGCGCAAGATGCAAGTGTTTTCTTTTTTTTTCTTTTAGCCTCTCATCCCACCTGTAATGTCGTAACAAGTCAGTTTACCTGAGTACGTGAGCGAAAACAAGTTTCACTTGTGGCGATACAGTACCGGGGATACTATCATTGACTTAAAAATCAGTATTTCATTTATTTGGCAGCTGCGGGGAAGGGAGAGTAGTGGTTAGACACTCGCCTGCCGACACGGTGGTCATGGTTTCGAGTCTACATTGGGTGAACGTTTTTAACTGGCCTGTACTTCCAGGTCGATGCAGCTTTAAATGGGAACCAGAGAAGACTTAGGAAATAAGGGGGGGGGGGAAGGGGGGGGGGGGTGATGTGATACTAGAAACACCACACCCAGTGCTGATAGGTCGAGCACCATATGTTCCATGCGCTTTCAGGCATGTGAGAGCTTCTGTTGAGTCGGTGGTCCTGAGTTCTATTCCCATGAGGTAGGGATCTGTCTTTTATACTAGCCTCGTAAATGTAGCCACTAGATGGATACTTACCAGGGAAGCGGCTTGGAGGAAGACCACTTGGCAAATCGATTGAAAATTTGTAAATAATTGCACATGACAGAAATAGAGGCAGGACATCGGGCTTATGATAGAGAGAGAAATACTATAGTGGAGACAAATTCTCCACAGGACAAGCTAATGAAAGCTGATAATGATGAGAAATCTTTAAGGGAAGTTAAATGCGGTCGGCCATAAACTTATCACATTACCCATCAAATACCCACCAAATAGCAAATGGTCGAAAAATTATGGGCCTAGTAGTATACCCCCAGAAGTCGATGTGGTCGAAAGGATAAGAATGCTCGTTTTTAAACTTCCGGTTTGCTAATTGCGAAGTAGGCGGCTCCACTCCTACCCTGGCATTGAGTTGGTCTTGAACGTTGACTTCTCGTTCAGAATGCAATGACACATTACTGAACATTCAGCAGCTATAAAATCAACCTAACGGTTGATCCCAACGTCTATAACAGTGTATAAGTCCTTCTTAATAAATGTCGCGTGACCAACTTTACTTCACACCTGCATCAGTGTATAGCTGTATTGTAGCAGTATAACTGGGTATGACCAGTGTCAAAGGTCGCCTTTCATCAAAATATACTCATCTACGTTTGTTTGTTTTAAAGTTTGTTTACGTGACTGGGCATTGCCTCGATGACTCAACATAATGAGACTGCTGATGACGGCGCCCGCAAAACGCTTTTCTCGTTAAAATAAACAGTTGGGGTGCAGCACGCTTTCATTGTTGAAAATTCTAATTTCCAAATATGCTTCTGGAACCCGTCATAATTAACATGAGAATGTTCACAACTTCACTTGCAACTTTATTTTCCACGGAACAAACCCGACTTGTTTACTTCTCTCAACCGGATATAACAAACCCGACTTATTTACTTCTCTCAACCTGATGCAACAAACCCAACTTATTTACTCCTCTCAACCCGATTCAACAAACCCGACTTATGTACTTCGGTCAACCAGATGCAACAAAGCCAACTTATTTACTTCTCTCAACCCGACGCAACAAACCCAACTAACCTACAATTCCTGCTAAACCGTGCCCCTGTTATTACCTAGCCCTACCCTGAAAAACACCAGCTCCGTGGTGATAAGGTTACGGTCGCATTTCGTAATCTCGCATACCCGCGTTCGAAACACAACTGCGCACGATTTGGCAGCAGACCGCGTTGCATTGGCTTCTTTACGAACTGGTAGGGTGCCAGTCGTTCAGAAAGCAATGGCAAACTACTGAACGTAAACTTGCCGAGAGATCCCAACAGCAAAATGTGCACCGTCCTGTAAATAATATGCAACTAACTAACCCTTAAAAGCCGGTCTCAGTGGCCTAAAGGCTTGAGAACGCGATTCGTGAGCCGTTTACCACGCGTAGAAACACAGCGGCGACCGATTTGACAGCAGACTGTGTCGCGCTGGGGTTGTAACATGTTTTTATGGGAGCCGGTCGTTCAGAAAGCAATGGCAAACTACTGAAAGTAAAAACTTGCCAAGACATCAACAACAGAAGTAATATGCAGGCTTTGACAGCGATGTCGTGTAAATATGATATGAAAAAATTTAAAAAAAAAAACTGAAAAAACACCGACTTAAAGGGTTGGGGTAGTTATGAGGCACGTTGACCTGGGTACGAAGATCGGTCGTACACAGCCTACTCTGTTACACGTCCTGCAAAGGACATGCAACAGTTAGGCGACGCTGTGACCAGGCAGTTACGAATGTGATTCGCAGTACCACATACCGCGTTTGAAACGAGTTTGATTTTTGAAGCAGACCGCCTTGCGTTGATTTTCATACAGTTGTATGAGCGTCGATCGTTCGGAAAACGAAACTAAACTTAAACTTGCCTAGTAAATCACAAACAGCCAAACATTTTAGGGTTGACTACGACGTCCTGCAAAATTACACGAAACTGACTTGTTAGTATACCTACATCGTGTCACATATGCTCAAGTAGTGGGTGTCATCATCATCATGTACCATGCCGATAAGCGTGGACGGTCATGTTTCGCAATCTCACACGATCACCAGATTCGTGGATCAGTTCAGTGTTCTTGTCTTGACCATACGACGTGGCCAAGCCATCTAGGTATATATTTCTCTGCCTACTCCTTGTTCTTTTCCCTCAACATTGCCAGTTGTCAATAAGTTCTCCAATCTATTTCTTCTCACAAAGTGTCCATCATGCAAAAAGCTATCTTCGCCATAGCGATTCTTGTTCTAATCTCTTCAAAGAATCTCCGACTAGATGTTAGGACTGTTCCGAGATAATTGTACCGTTTTACGTGTTTAAGAATATTCCTATTTACGTGTATAGTACATTGTGGTATTGTCTTCTTCCTAGTGACGACCATAATCTGTGTCTTCTTACAATTTAATTCCAACCCTAGTTGTTCACTGTGTGCAACAACCGCATCTAATAAACTTTGCATATCTTGCTCATTGTCTGCAGTCAATACTGCATCATCCGCATATCTAATGCTATTGATGTTATGTCCCCCAATAGTGATTCCTCACCTATCTTCTACATTTCTGAAAATATGTTCACTGTATAGAGGAAAACGATCTGGAGACATTACACAGCCTTGTGGAAATAATACTATGTGTGTTTATTTATGTAAGTGTTTCAGTGGCCTTTAACTGGTTCCCAAATCGATTTCCTGTGTAATACGTGTATAGCATTAGAACCGACCAATCATTTCTCTTGACTTGACTTGATTCGTAAACAAAAATTCCAAATTCGGTTTCGTTCAACCTGCTTTTTTCAGCCATGGTTAGAATTGAGATCACATTCATTTCTCTTCTTTAATGTTTGTTATTACAAATAGGCAAGCTGCTGGAGAAGGTAATTGCCAGGAAAATATCAAGCCAACTAGAGAGGCAAGGTGTTTTCCCACCTACCCTGGGTGGGTACCGTCCAAAAAGAGAAACCTGGACCAATGCAGCAGTCTTTGCCCACGATGTCTATGAAGGTTTCCACTCAGGCACTGAAACCGTTGCTGCAGCGATTGATCTTGAGGACGCATACAACAGAGTACCACTGGATTTTTTAATGTTTCAGCTTCTTGAACTAAACGTAAGTCCATTCCTCCTTAGTTGGATCGCTGCAGATCTCTTCCAACGGAAAGTAGTTTTTAGATGTGGCAGTTGAACTTCGGAACCAACAACAATATATCCTGGCCTACCACAGGGATCACCATTATCTCCGGTACTGTTCAACGCCTACACATTGAGAATCACCAGTGAGCAGATCACTGGACCTGGCAGGACATTGTCATATGCCGATGATGTTTTAGTGTATCGTCAGGGTAAGGATAGAGAGGAGGTTGCTGTGGAACTACAAACCGAACTAAATCGCATAAGTACTTGGTGTGATGAAGCTGGGGCAATGGTCAACCCAACAAAGGCAACAGTGACTTGGTTCTCGTTGAATAATCATATTGTCAACAATCCAACACCAACTGTAATGCTGTGTTCAGAGACGGTGGAAAGAACGCAGGCAATGAATTACCTGGGGATACGGTTTGATCAAAGCCTTGCTTATAATGTGCACATAGACCAGGTGATAACAAAGGCCATGCGGGGTTTGGCAGCGAAGCGGGTGATGGCGGCAGCAAACTGTGAGCAGCGCCATCTATGTCTTCTGTACGAGGGGCTGGTCATGTCTGTTTTGGAGTATGCAATGGCAATCCTGACTGTCAGCCATAAGCAGATAGAAAGGACGGAAAGGATACAGAATGAAGCTATGCGCATTATTCTTGGATGTACAAGAGATACAGCATGCAGGGCGATGCGCTACCTTCTTGAATTTCCAACCATTGAAGAGAGAATGCAAGTTTGCAGGGCACGTGCCTACCTCAGAATTAACGCAAACACACAGCATCCACTGCATAGTGAAATTAGGAAGGTGAAGGGCAGCAGGTTAAAAAGAGGACGGTCGTGGATGGGTCAAGCCGAGGACATTCTTCAACAGGTGTGTTCACTTGAGGACTTAGAACCTGGCGAGGAGTGGGTGCAAGTGCCAACAGACTTCTGCACATCCTTTTCAGTTTGCATCCAACTAGATAGAAAATGCAGACAAGAAAATCCGGCTGCTGTTGAGGCTGAAGTACAAGCGTTGATTTTCGAGAATTCGCTAGACAGTGACGCGGTCATCTACACAGATGGGTCGGTCGTCCGATATGTGAGAAGCTCATGGGCCTTTACAGCTCGGGCCGGAGGGAGAATTGTGAAGGAGGACTCTGGTGCTTTCACTGAAACCACAAGTAGCCTGACCATGGAAGTCATGGCAGTAAGTAAAGCAATAACATGGCTCGAGACACAGACATTCACTAGGGCTTGTTTCCTTAGCGACTCAATGAACATGATCAAGAGGATAGAGGAGGGGTCGATCCGAAGAGAATGGTTGCTGCCTCTGAAGCGGTCTCGGCTGGCAAAGATTAGTTTCATCTTCGTGCCAGGGCATGCGGGAGTACAAGGAAATGAGCGGGCTGACAAGCTCGCAGGTGAGGCTACTGTTGAGGGCGGACGCGCCATGGACCAGGCTGACATTCTGAATGCTCTACGAGAAGTGAGACTTTTGCAAGAACCAAGTGATGACTGTGAATCTACAACAATGGCCAGACTGCGAGAGCAGCAAATTAAAAGAGGGGTGGCCAAACAAGAACACTACGCAGGAAGCCAAAGAAGATTGATAAACCAACACAGAACTGGCGTCGTTAGCCGCTACACGCTGCGGGATTTGCTGAGGAGGGGATCCGAGCACTTATGGACTGAATGGTCCGATGTGCAACGAGGATGATCTGTCGACTAACTAACTAACTAACTAATGTTTGTTAATATACTGGACACAGCATTTACGTTCCGATGTGTTTGTGTGTTTGTTATTTGACCTATGCTGGTTTAATATAAATTAAAGACCTATGGTGCTATCTCAAAGGTTTGATGCGAATTCTGTCTGTATTCCATAGTTGTAGGTTCATGTGTTCATGCTTTTTTTGGAGTGTGTAGTTGATCATGTGTTGAAGTACGCTTGTTCCTGCAGCGAGGCGCTGTCACCATTTGGAGGTGACAGGTTCGAATCCCGGTCGCTAATTTATAGCTTTCAAATTTTAGGTTGTCTAGTGCGTCATCTAGTCTCTACTTCTTTCTTCTCCTTCTGTGAGCGCCAAATAATACTATGTGTGTTTATTTATGTAATATCCATGTGGAACACCTCTCTTAATAGGCTGATATTGACCTACTTCATTATCAATCTTTATGGCAGTTAATTGTTCACAATGTATGTTTATACAAGTCTAAAGTAGGCCTATTTCCCATTATTGTGTAGATCTCAAAACATATTGTCTTACTTTATCAACAGCACTTTGTGTAGTCAATAAAGCAAAGCTGTAGGTCTTTATTTATTTCTATAGAACGCGCAATTAATGTTCTTAGAATATACACATCATTTACTGTACCCTTGACCTCTACGAACCCAAATTGTTCTTTTCCTATTTCGGGTTCTATCCTCTTCCTTACCCTTTTCATCATAGCAAAATTTTAGAGATGTGGCAAATTATACTAATTCTTTGGTGTTGATCAAATTCCAAGGCTTCTGATGTCTTCGGGATTGCAATAAATATAGAATTACATAATTCATGTGGCATATGTCCAGTCTCATATATTGTGTTCCGAAATCCGGTGACCTGGTCTAATACCATACTCTTCTAAGGCATTGATCATTTCTGTTATGGTGTTATCTAGGCTCTTGTTCTTGCCAGTTTTCAAATGGTTAAGAGCATTTTAAAATTCCGTCTCCAAAATTGATAGCCTTCATTATTATTTCGAATACCATACTGTTCTTCTCTTGTATCGTCGTAACGGTATTTCATATAATCTGACCACACATGTAAAATCCTATCTTTTTTCTATTATGATTTTGCCATCTTTGGTTTTTAGGCAATCCATTGTGTACGTCTTTTAGTGATGTCATTTATTCATTTGTGCATTAATTTGGTATTCAGAGTGTTGCGTTGGTTTTCAATCTCCGTGCAATTTTCGTCAAGCCATACTTCCTTAGCCTCAATGTAGATTTTCCTAATTTTCCAGTGAATTGCTTCATCATTTTGTTATGGTTATTGTTGTTATTTCTTCTTATTTCCATGAGTTTAAAGATGTCTTCCGTCATCCATTTCTTTCATTCACTCATCTTCATGTTTGGGATGGTTGTTTCTGCAGCCTGGTTGACTGATTTATTTAATAGTTCAAATTGGTCGCTGACATCTTGAAATAATATTTCCATGTCGGACAATTCTTCAAATCTGTTCTTTATCTCTGCGTTTAATTTATCTTTTATCATCCTACTCTTCAGTGCACGTATATAAATGTGTGGTTATCTTAGTGTATATTTGACGTTCTTTAATTTTGTATGTATTTTGCTTATGATTAATCTATGGTCGCAGTAGCAGTCTGTGCTTGGTATAGTTTATTGCGACTTTTAAGCATTTCAAAATCTTCTGTTGATCAGTCATTATGATATTTAATTCTGAATGCTTGCATTTATTGAAGGCATTCTCTGTGGCATAAAATAAATCGATGCTGCCATCAGTGCTGTCTGTTGTTGGTGCATAAACGTGTATGATGTTGATATCGAAAGGTCTCTCACTCAACTTTACTAGTAATTTTCTGTCTGACACAGTCAAATATCCTTTGATCGATGGTGATCTCTCCATATCCATTATAAGTGGAAGTGGGATCGTTAACCTAATATTTAATTTAAGGTTTACCATGGACGGAGAAAAAAAGATAAAATGAGTTTGCATCTACAAAACTTTTTTTAGGAGTCCTAATAAGACACAGAATAGGACTGATAAGTTCACATACATAATACAAATTATGTGGAACGAGGCAATAGAATAATATTTTGTACATATATATGACAACAACAGCGCTGACAATAAAATATTAAAAAAGAAATAATACTTTGACACAAACAGTTCATGACATTTTCTGGCAATATATTACTAGCAGAAAGTGAGCAGTGAGTTACAAGGCCTCATTGAGCATGCACATAGGTGCAGTGTAGAACATAAAATCATCAATATATTAAAAATAAACCAAAACGAAAAATATAATGATGAGCCAAGGACATCACTATAGTGGTGAATTACTAGAGCACATGGCAAATTCCTCCTATCTTGAGTAGGTGAAGGCAGGCGTGAATAGGAATCGCCTTACATTTTTTCCATTAGCTTAAAAACAATATTAATATCCTAAGAGATAAACACCATATTAAAATGAAAATTGTTTTTTATATATATATATATATATATATATATATATATATATATATATATATATATATATATATATATATATATATATATATATATATATATGACATATGAAGCAGAAACCTGGAATAAGCAAGCAATTGGAAAGTGGAGTTGAAGCCCAGGAGATGGGGGTATACAAAATAATAAATAAATTTCAAGGAAACTTACATGCAGGAGCTCTAGAGAGGCTAGGAATAATATGGGAGTTGACGAAATAAATAAACAAGAAACAATTGAAATATGTTGACCACATTAAACGACAGAACACTGTCTTAAAATCTGAATGGAAGAGTTGAAGAAAGACGAGAAGAGGTAAGCAGCAATACAAGTAGAACGATAACACCAATAGATGCACAAAGAGCAGTTTGGCCGTGTGTAAGGGCGGAAGACAGTGTGTATTAGTGATCCAATGTGCCAACCTTCACTGTGGACACGTAAAAAAAAAGCGATCCAATAAACCAATCTTCACTGTGGAGACGCACCTGATTAAAACCTGATTAACGGGGACTGAGTGGTCTCGAGGTATGGTGTCCGCATCGAGTGCTGGAGGTTTCGGATTCAAGCCCCGGTGAGGACCGGGATATTATCACGTGGACTTCTAGTGCTAAAATTACCCCTGGTCTCTGGGTAGTGAGATCGGACCCCCGTGTGTATTGTTGCGCACGTAAAATATCCCTTGGCATTTGGAAATCGAAAAAGAGTAGCCTACCGGCGCTGCTCGGGCAAAATTTCGAGGTAAAAATCTACCTAAAGTATTTAAGGATCCTCGCCGGTGCTACGGAGTTCAGCACTGAGCTGAGATTCTCCGGACTCAGGCTTGCGTTAGGAGAAGAACGGAGCACTTATAGGTTACACCCGTGTGCCGTGATGTTGATCCGTCAACGAACCTAAACTAAACTAAAACCTGATTAACTGAGTTGGAAATAAAAGATTAAGTGGGCTGAAAAAGCAGCTAAGGAGACAGCTCAATACTTGGAATCCTGGCCATAGAAATTTGTCTAAAAAAGGACGAAGATTGTTGTTTCGTTAAACACAAACTTGGCGTCTCGCCCTCAACAAATGCTGTGCCCAGTATTGAAATTCTAATAGTATTTTCTGGAAACGGCGACTGCAGCGCATTTGCTAGTTCGGAGTGCAATTAAGGTATTTCTATATTAAACGAAACCAAACACGAATTCGTAGACCCACATCACCCACACCCGCACATAAATTCCCACATACTCACACAACGTTTCTAACCACCAACCTTCACTTACACAGGTCATTCCGAAGCAATAAAATCAGATAGAAATGGAAACACATCAGGGAAAGAAACTCCAGCTGACAAATAAATCCAACAACAGTCACGATTACCCAGCCAGCGAGTGGACATGAAGAGGTGGCGCCTGTAGTGTCAAGTAACAATATAAATTATGTAACAGCAGGGATAGTTTATTTTCCGTGATAAGCCAGTGCTATTTGCAGCCAAAATTGTGACGTCATTGCGGGGGAGCGAATCTGTGGAGACTTCCAATCTTTACAGGTTGTTCAATCTTTGTCTCCTGAAGAGAAGAAAATAGGTCAGCACGTGCCGGGTTGTGTCCCAAGACAGAGTCATGACTGATCGGCAGCCAAAAATATGTGTAGTCTAATTTAAAGAAAATATATAATAATTATTCCATGTCGTTTGACGACTATTAACGAACTAGAAATGCATAAATTGATTATATTTTCAGTCAGTTTGTGATGTTTGCGTATGAATATGCACGCGCAAAATGTTATAGTTTCATTAGCTTATCACATGCAATCTTTTGAGTAATGCTGGAAGTCCAGAGTAATAACACATTTCGTCCCAGGAACCACATCTGCGTGCCTTCAACACTCTTCCTAATTTGTTCATTAACGTTTCACTGTCATAAATTGTTCTGTATAACATTCCAGCACTCTCTTTCTTACATTTATCGATAGTGACTTATTACTTGTATATATAATACGTCTTACCTAGTTATGCACCTCAAAGGTCAGTTTGTCTGACTTCGGCATGCATTTATGTAAGATTTGCCTACTGTAAAGAGATTCCATTCAAGGTAAACAAATCAAATTATCCGTGGGTAGGTTTATTTTCCCAACAATGTTGCCTTACGACCTACTCTTTGGGATTTCTAACAGCTCTGGTATTTTCAACGTGCACACATTTCACACGGGACTTCCTGTGTTGTGCCCTTATCTGCGAAAGCTAGGTATCTAATCACAATACCAAAGATATCAGGGGGCCGTGCGATATCATTATTTACCAACAATTCTAGGACATCATGTCGAGCTTTATGTTGAGTGTCAACCTTGAATCATCTGAGTCTGAGGAGGACACCATAAGCTTCCAGCCATTACTTCCCTTTGAGTTTGATGCTGTGTGTTGCAGTAAAGGAAAGGGTGCTTCAAATTTCTAGTGAAGGAGCGTGTTGTGCTAAGGCTTTACAAACTGTAGGTCACGGTTTACTGAGTAAAGGTGACCAATTCTCTTTCTCTTTGTCTTTCTTTCACATACAATTCACAGACAGTTGCCGGTGTCATTGTTTTATAGCAGGGTCTACCCCAGAATCATACTGATCCTGAAAAAAAAAAGACTCTACTAGGGAATGTACCCGGACAACACGTAGTAAGAAAGCAGTTTAACTAATGTGGCCCACTCTGTCACTGATATGGAATGCATTCGCGCAACTATTGTTAAGCAAGTGGTTTAATTAATTTGACCGGCTTTGTCACTGATAGGGAATATATTTGTGCAACTCGTGTTAAGCACGAAGTTTAATTAATTTGACCGGCTTTGTCACTGATAGGGAATATATTTGTGCAACTCGTGTTAAGCACGAAGTTTAATTAATGTGACCGGCTTTGTCACTGATAGGGAATATATTTGTGCAACTCGTGTTAAGCACGAAGTTTAATTAATGTGACCGGCTTTGTCACTGATAGGGAATATATTTGTGCAACTCTTGGTAAGGAAGTGGTTTAATTATTGTGCCTGGCTCTTTTACTGATAGGGAATTTATTCGTGCAACCTGTGTTAAGCACAAAGTTTTATTAATGTGACCGGCCCAGTGCCGACTACATCGAAAAATGATACACGTGTTCTTTACGTAAAAAAAGAACAAAAAACAATATTCATCCCCCCAAAAAACACACACTCACACGCGGATACAATTTGTAATCCCACATACCGCGTTCGAAACACAGCTGCGGGAGATTTAGCAGCAGACCACCTTGCATTGGTGTTCACAAAATGGTATGAATGCCGGTCCTTCAGAAAGCAAAGCGAAACTACTAAGCGTACACTTGCCAAGAAATAATAAACAGCCAAAACAATGCTGGGTTGACAGCGGCGTCCTGTATAGGATATGCAACAAACGTTTAACTAATATATCAGCATTACTATTGTCGTTTTCGTTCTTTGAAACTTTCTTCTCTTCCAGAACATACTAAAAGTTACGTGGCTAAGTGATTAAGCTGCGTGTTTGGCATCCTGAAGGGTGTGGGTTCGTTATCTGAAAGCGTCGTTCAGAACACGAGTGCAGTTTTTAAGGACACTGTTATAAATCATCGCTGGAGCTACGGCGTTCGTGCTTTATGCAATGGTCTAGACAGGCTGATGTTCTGCGAATAGAGACCGTTCCAAATTGGTTAATTGGTTCAGTTAAGTTCATCCTCTCACTGTTAACCATGTCTGAAACTGAAATCAAATCTAATATTCGACCATGTAAACGAAGCACAGGCGGAATTACACAATCCATGGGAATCTCGATATATAAAGCCCATAAGCGGGCACTTTCCCGCTGTATATGCTTCACCTCGACACCGCAAAGTACAAGAGGAACAAGACAAAATGAGATGAGATATAAAATGCTATAATGGTAGCGAATTCCAATATAAGAGATTGTTTCAAATTAAACCGTTAAAATATGGATAGAAATTACAGTAATAATGCCATTGTCTTGTAACATGTCAATATTATTGTTTAGGATGACAAGATTGTTAAACATGTGACGTCACGGTCCAGACGAACACTGTGACATCATAAGGACACTAAAGATAGTCCCCCTACTTTTGACATGTACCAAAGAGGATCAGCATTCTGTTATTCGTTGTTTTTTTTTTTTTTTAAATCAATGAAAGGTTGAAACCTATAGAAATCTATCGGCGAATGATGATCAAGTATGGTGATGCATGCCTGTCAGTCCATCAAGTATCAGTGAAGTAAGAGGTTTCAAAATGGCGTGACTTCTGTCACAGACTGCTGACGACCTGGCCAGGTTCACCGTGTAGTGACACCAGAGTTGATTATAGCCGTTGAAGGCCTCGTACACGAAACCGCAGGTTGACTGTAAGTGATATTGCCGCTCGTTTTGACATCAGTCAATGTTAAGCACACCACTTCATCAATGATGTGCTACAGTACCACAAGGTGGGTGCTAAGGCAACGTATTCCAGAATTAAAACAACGTCACATTGATGCTTGTGAAGAACTTGTGCAGTGATTCGAAGCAGAAGGTGATGGTTTCCTATCAAGAGTTGTTAATGTAGATGAAACCTGGGTTCACACCCACAAGTCAGAAACGAAGAGAGTGAGCAAGGAATGGCAACTCAAAGAGTCATTGGGAGGAACGATACAGAAGATGGTGCATTAGTAGTTATACAAGCGACCAAGAACAGTTTTTTTCTACAGGAATCCACAAACTTTATTGGAGCTGAAGGACTTGCTTTGAACGCAGTGCCGACTACATCGAAAAATGATACACGTGTTCTTTACGTAAAAAAAAAGAACAAAAAACAATATTCATCCCCCCAAAAAACACACACTCACACATACACACAAACACACACACACACACACACACACACACACACACACACACAAGAAACAAAAACAAAAACAAACAAACAAACACATTAAGGTTTTTATTTGAATCCCCTAGTATTTATTGACTTCCCTTTTGGATTGAACGGCATTCATACAGCGGCTTTCAGTGAAGTTGTTAGGGTGTTCCACCTTTGTGGCTGTAGCGGAAGCGGATGGAATATTCTATGAGGATACACGGAAAGTCTATCTTTGTCATTAAATTCCATGATAAGGTCGGATGTGTCGACCGAAAGGAGAAAATATTCCCGCTCTGTTTTAAACAGTTACTACACAAACACAAATGAACACTTAAGACAATACCGGACACACGCGTATGACAAAGATGATAACCAAATGCAAGCAGTTTAAAACATAGTGATCTTTAATGCATTACGCAATCACGCAATAAACACAAATGGGGGGGCTTTCATCTCAAATGCAACATAACAATTCTTATAATATCGTTGACAAGAAAAATAAACATGCAGACAATCTACACGATCTGAACATGGAACAAAAGTTACTCTTAGACAGACTGATCTCTCGGAAACTGAAATACTTTGACCAAATTAACCGATACAATGGCTTGGAAAGAAATAATGGGAGCATGGTTCAGGGAAAAAGTGGCAGGGGTCGACCAGCACGAAAGTGGGCATGGGATATTACAGACACCTGGGGCATGAGCTTGCACGAGGCAGAAGAGGTGGCAAGAGATCGAGAGACCTTTCATGACACCTTGTTGAGAGCGATGTTCTGTAAAAGACCAATTATCTGATGTTTATAATTGCACTTGAATCGCAGTAATTACCTATGAGGATGGCAGATGATCAGAGTCGAAATCCTGAAGAGATCGTGTTAGGAGCTCACGATTTTTTTCGGATTTACTGTATGTTTGTGTGTTGGGAATGAGGAGCTGAATGGCCCTAGTGGTAAGTTTTCTGGCCTGCTAACATAGTAGTCCGAGTGCAATCCCTAGCAGAGGCAAGATTGTGTTCTCCTATCAGTAGGGATCTCGGTTCAACTCAGCTCCTTAAACATGGATAACTGGCAATTTTCAGAATGTTCTGGGGATAGCCTGGTGATGGGAAGGAAAGGCGACCACTAAGAGAACTAGCTGTGCTAATTCAAACGCCCTCGTCTTCACAAGCCAATAACACTATCTACAATAGGAATACTCTTTAACTGGGACTGAATCTTGACGTCATCAGTCTCCGATGAGATCGTTTGCCATAAAAGTGTACAAAAAAACCCACATCAAACATATTGATTCGTCTATTGTTGTAAGGTCATTAAGCGCTGACGTGTAGATAGTCCTGACAATACCCTCTTTATCTATAGTAAATGTTTCAATCTCTGGTGCTTTTGAACAACGTGTTACTTACCACTAAAGCTTTGAAACAGACAGAATATTGTCATTTTCCTTACTTCAAATATCATGTACATTTTGAAATGATATTTAAGCAACCTTTTTCAATCCCATTTTTCGCAATCCGCTGCACACAAACTGTCAGTGTAATCAATAAAACTCTAACACGAAAGGCATTTACATTTCAAAATTTCAAAATTATCTTTGATTATTTTAAATGGATGTTTGTCGCATGTATCTGTCTTATTATCGTCATTTGACGTAGTTATAACAGATTGTCGAGTGCGATTACCACGTCGCATGATTTACCCCAAAGAATCCAGAATGCACTTGAGTTTACTCTATAATTTGATTTTCTTTGTGAAATTTACTGTTTGTGTGTGTGTGTGTGTGTGTGTGTGTGTGTGTGTGTGTGCGTGTGTGTGTGTGTGTGTTTTATATTATAATTTTAGTTGAATGTGACCTTGATTAAGTGCCATGGAATGATAAATGGTCTTATTAAAACTTCTCGTAACTGCCATGGGATTTTATATCAAACTATAGTTAAAATATCAACACAGTAGTTTTCCATATATCACCTCCGTTAATTTAGTATATAATACAACATGTCTGCTACCATATTAACAAGTTTTAAGTCATAATGGTGGCACATTCTTACTCCCAATTTTTCCGCAATCCATTTGTGTTTGGTCTTAACCTACGTTTTGTTTGACACTGAGTATGTTAAAAGCTATATTGAGTCAGTCCTGATATACGTAGTGAATCAAAGACAATCTGAAGATTAGTGGAGAATTATATAAAAGCTGCAGAATTATGGTTTGACGGAAGAACAATAAGAACACCGAGGACAGATAACAAGAGTACAGAAGATATCTTGAAAGAAGTTAACTCATAAAGAGAACTAGCTACTCTCATCAGCAACAAACAATATGAATTGTTTGGGTGTATCATGAGAATGGGAAAGGTGGATTACGTCGTCACAACGAGAAAGTTAATAGGAGACGGAATATCTGGACAGTTTGGCACCAAGGCATGGAAGAACATAGAAATCAGCAGTGCTCGATGCAGGATGGTCTTGGCAGATATGATGACCAACGCCACGTGGCAAAAGCTACGAAAAGAAGATGTTTATAACTGGAGGGAAACGTGAAAGGATTGAGAGCTAAAGGTTGACAACTATACAGCGAGTATAAATAACATTAATAAGATTGATGAATAGCCATCTGACAGAGTGAACAACCACAGCGAGATCTAGAAAAGACAAGATGTCCAATGCAGCCAGTTTGCACTGTGTAGACAACACTGAAGTGATTGATTGGGTGATGTAGCATAATATTAAGAGTAAACATGATACTAGTATTCATTCATTCATTCATTCATTCATTCATTCATTCATTCTTTCTTTCATTCATTCATTCATTCATTCATTCATTCATTCATGTAGCATGTTCTTTGTGGGACGTAGCTTCGATAACAACTTTCCGGGAAACTTCTATAGCATCCATTAGTAGCTGGTATTTCTTTGCTTTTTTTAAAAACGTAGTGGTGACAAGTAATGGAGGGAAGATTATGCTTCCCTATTGCATTTTATACCCTTGCTGGTTTCTCCTTGTTCTATACCCCCTCCCACCCTGGTCGCTCCAATTAAAAAATGACTAATTACGTCTTTCAATCAGACATAAGAATGCACATCATATTCATCATCGTCTTCACATGCTTTGCACATCGGGGTATGTTCCCATCGCTCACAGATTAAGGTCCTGAATGATCTGGTTCAATTCTGCTAATGACATTCAGTGATGGTATCGTCTTACACCATAAATCATCATTTATCTTCACCTGCCTGCTCCACAACTGATGGAAGACATTACGTCATGGCATCGTCTTAAACCATAAATCATCAATTATCTCAACCTACCACCTCGACTACTGGTGACATTACGTCATGCCATCGCCTTAAACTATAAATCACCATTTATGTCCACCTGTCTCCTCGACTACTGATCTTTTCAGGTGTTACGATGTTCTCAAATGTCTGTCTTCTCTGTATATGACCAACGAGCACCGTCCTAGATGAGTATACCTCTTTACTTTCATGTGCCCTTTCCAGGTTCTTCTTGCTTATTACCTCTGCTGTCGAAGGCATTCGCAACATTCGCTCCCCGTTCACCCCTACTCCCCCCCCCCCACCCCAAAAAAAAATAAATAAATATCCGCGACCTCCAAGCTCTTTCTAGTTTGGTCTGCCACATTCCAGAATTACTGTCATTCAGCAGAATGGGTTCGATGTAATATTTCGATACTTCCTTTTTTGTCAGTCAATGAATGTAATGTATTACATAAGTTACTTTCCATCTTCTGAAATGCAGTTCTGCATAATCTATTTTGCTCTTAATCTCTGTCACACATCTTCCATCTGATGACATGATTGCCTCCAAGTACATGAATATAATCATTTAGTTAGGCATTTAATCTGTTATTGTAATATCACAATATCTAAATGACATAATTTTCTCAATATGATCTTAACACCATTCACATACGTTGGAGAAGTATGATAGTACGGCCACAGAGTAAAAGTGGAAGAGACAAAATAAGAACACATGATGTCTTTTCTACAAAATAAGAACTCCGAGGAAGTAACACTCTCAGATCCAAGGGTTGTATGATCTTACGCCTAGCCTTCTAGAGTAATGACGAAAAACTAGGATGCACTGTGCGCAGGTGTACACATGCTTATAATCTCCCGACAGGGTGCCACAGGAAACTGGAAGCCACTATACTACAGGATCCCCCAATATGCAGGTGCTTAGGTTGAGTTTCAAAATGTGAACACCTCCCCACAAGAGAGTAGTTGTAGCTATTGTGATTATTGAATGTAAACAACTTGATAAACTCAAATTCACTACGGGAAAACATTGTTTTGATTTTCTGAAACGTCGCCTCCCATTACCAACTGTGAAGCGATTACATTACATGTGTCAAAATCAAAGCCAACGGGCCACATCCGGCCCGCCGTACAATCATATCAGGCCCGAGAGGTCTCAACCGGCGTACAAATATATTCGGCCCAAGAGAGAAGTTTAGGCAAAAATATTTTTTTATTGTCACGAAATAAAGTGCACATTCAAAATATCACATTCCCTAATTAGCAGCCTTCCGAATGATAGGCTACCTGACAGCGTTTTCCTTCGATCAGAATAAGCGAAAATAAAAGTTGTGTAGTGAGTTAGTGTTCGTCGTTATAGTTACCTAGCAACGTTCAGATGCTCGTTTTGGATTGGCACAAAAAACATTAAAGTAGTGTAATGCCCGGATATTACATCATCATTTCCGGCTACGGCTAACCTGATATCAATCAAGCGTCTGTCGGTAGATGCACAATCTTTTAAAATCAACACTAGCCTTTAAAATGGCCAAGAGAAAAGTTGATTCTGAAAACAGAGCCTTTCAAAGCCGCAATGAGTCTGAAAATTTTTTACTGATATTTGCGGTAAACCTATCTATCTAATCTGTGGAGATAATGTGGCTGTGATCAGAGAATATAATCTGAGACGGCTCTACGAGACTAAACATCAAGACAAGTTAAACAGCCTGAATGCAGAGCAGAAGCAACAGAATGTAGAAGAACTGAAGAGGCATCTAACATCACAGCAGACGTTTTTCACCAAAGCAAAATCACAAACTGATGCTGCAGTCAAAGCAAGTTTTATTGTGTCAGAGGAGATCGCAAAATCAGGCTGACCATTTACAGAAGGAGAGTTTCTGATGCGCTGCATGATGAAAGTGTGTGACGTCTTGTGTTCAGTCAAAAAGCAGATGTTTGCAAAGGTAAACCGTAGCAGAAATACGGTTGTTGAACGGGTTTGTGAGATGGTCACTGATGTGAAAACACAGCTGATCGAAAAAGGCAACGACTTTGTTGCATTCTCCGTTGCTGCCGATGAAAGTAATGACACGACTGACACTGCACAGCTCGCCATCTTCATCCGTGGAGTGGACTCCAGTTTGAATGTTACAGAAGAAATATTGAATATAAAATCCATGCATGGATGACAACGACAGGAAAAGACATTTTGACAACGTATGTCCAAGTTTAACCAACATGAACCTGCCTTGGGACAAGCTCGTTGGACTGACAACAGATGGAGCACCGGCGATGTGTGGCGAAAAAAAAGTGGACTAGTTGGAAGGATGCGGTTAAAGATGCAGGAGAACTGTATTGGTGAATTGATAGCATATCACCGCATCATACACCAAGGATCGCTGTATGGTAAAGTCCTCAACATGGAAGGTGTAATGAGCATTGTAACACAAACCGTCAACTTTATCAGAGCCAAAGGTTTAAATCACCGCCAATTTCAGTCTTGTTTGCAGGAAATAGAGTCGGCATTCAGTGACATGCCTTATCATATAGAGGTGTGGTGGCTAAGTCGGGGAAAAGTTCTCAGTAGATTTTTCCAGCTGATCGAGGAAATCTGTCAATTCATGGACAGTAAATGAAAAGATTCCACAATGTTTCGTAATAAAAAGTGGAAATGTTAGTTGGCGTTTTTGTCTGATATAACAACTCATCTAAACGACTTGAATCTGCAGCTCCAGGGACGGGATCACATTATCACTGATATGCATGATGCAGTGAAGGCATTTCAAGTGAAGATGCGCTTATGGAGATTTAAATGCACCAATGCAACCTGTCTCATTTTTGTTGTTGCCAGACAATGTTAAACCAAGTCAACTCTAAGGTGTTTCCCAATGCAGACTTTGCTGAAAAGCTTAGCTTCCTTCGCGCCGAGTTCGCACGGCGCTTTAGTGACTTGAAAGATAATTTCTAGCTGTTTCATAATCCATTTGCCATAGATGTGGAAACTGCACCTGTAAATTTGCAGATGGAGTTACTAGAGCTGCAGTGTAGTGGGACACTAAAGGCAAAGTACGACACTGTGGGGCCTGCACAATTCACTCGTTTCATTCCTGAAGAGATGCCCCGGCTACATGCGGCTCGAACCTTGAGCTTGTTTGGTAGCACATATCTGTGTGAGCAGATATTTTCTGTGATGAAGATTAACAAAACATCAAACAGGAGTCGTCTCACTGATGAACACTTGCAGTCCATCATGAGATTCTCAATTACACAAAACATTACTCCCAACATAAACGAACTTGTAGCCAAGTAAAGAGTCCACCCACCGTGCTCTGACAAATTGACATAAGAGTGAAAATGTGTATACCAATGATGTTTTATTATTAAAACTTTTTTCCTGTTTTAATTTACATTAATGTTTAAAAAAGGTTTAATTTTCGGCTTATTGAATATGTATCCTGTCCAGCCCGCAACTTTACGTGTGATTTGAGTTTTGGCCAGCTGAGCGATTGAGTTTGACACCCCTGGATTAGATGGATTACTCAAGCTGTACAAGTTTGTCGATTTAGATTTTTAAGGAATGCCTAAGAACTGGTATATTTCCTCACCGGTATTTCAGATCTCTGAGAGCCGACAGAATATGTCCAACAAGAAAACACCTGAGACGATCGACAAAAAACCAGATAGAAGAAACCCAGTCCGAGCTTGCCAACCTCAAGCGCACACTCAGTTCTGCCTAATACGTCACCTAAAATTGAGTTTGTACAGCTACTTAAAGTTCACTAAATTCTGCACAGAAACAGTGTACAAGGTGATCATCGCAGAGAATGCTCGCATCAGCAAATCACTGAGTTATAAAAGATAACAACGTCAGTACTTGACAACCCAGAGAAGTATGTGACGAATCTATCGTCGTACGTACTGAACAAAATTGTAACTGAGGTCCTTGCATACGGATTAAAATTCTACATAAAACCCAAACACATTAACCGTACTGAGTCGCAAGCACAATTTGAAATGTTGTTTGACCAAGTCTCTAAGTTATCACCTACTTCTGCTGAGTCAGTTGGGTAGCTGAAGATCACACTGATAGATTTAGAACACCGGTATCGCACATCTGCTGACCAACGAACACCTTACTGCCTTAAAAGCGTTAAAGGCTAACAAACCCCTTGTAATACTGAAACTAGACAAAGAGAGTGGTGCAGTCTGATGGACATGTCAGACTATCGGAGTAAATTGGAAGAGATATTATCAGATGAATCTAAATTCAGGGTAGATCAAAAAGTAAACAAGTAGGAGGAACTGGGTGGAATAATGAGGAAAGAGATCCAGTCTTGTGAATGCGGGACTTATGAAACGCTCACACCACGTGGCTCCTAAACTTCTCATATGTACGGCGTACCCAAACTTCACAAGCTCGAAATCCCGCTAAGGCCGATCCTGTCCATAGTTAACTCTAGACAACATTAAATGGCGAGATGGCTAACTGAAATTTTAAAGCCAGTACGACAGTCCTTCGATCCAAAAAATACTCAGAAATACATTCAAACTGGTGGAATTATTGGATACTATGGACATAAATAATAAGCACATGGCGTCCATGGATATAGCATCCCTATTCGCCAACGTTCCATTAGATGAGACTGAAAATAATAAGTGAACGCATTAAAGAGAAATAACTAAAACTAGGCATAGAGAGAGGCTATTATTATTAAATGTACCGCCAACATACAATTCAATTTTCTAAAATAGTCATACCGCCAAATTGACGGAGTGGTCATGGGGAGTCCTCTTGGTCCTAGTCTAGCGGGCGTCTTCATGGCACATTTAGAAGAAAATAGATCCTCATGCATTAAAAACTTGGTCTTCTACCGTCGCTATGTGGACGATATACTAATCATCACCACAGACGAGCTACAAGCAACATCGTTCCAGGCCATAATGAACAGGGCGCATAAAAAAACATATCTCTATCTTGAGCACAAAAACAACGAAGCGTTGCTGTTCCTAAATATTCTAATGAGACGTAGAGCAAACGGCACAATTCAAAGATCGGTGTACAGCAAAGAAACATGGACTGGCCAATACTTAAATTTTCAGAGCTTCACACCTGTTCAGTACAAACGGGGCTAAGTACGGACCCCGTTTGACCGTGCTAGGAAGATATGCACCCATGACACACTAACGGAGGAATTTGAAACTCTGAAGAATGTCTTAAACCTGAATGGGTACTCCACAGGATTTATAAAGCGCCACTGCCAACAGCCCAAACCAAAACCAGACGAACCTACAGCCCCTAAACTCAAGGTATTCATCCAGCTAACCTTTCGAGGGGAAGACGTAATGCAACGTCCACAGGACTGGCTCATAACAGCAGTCCGCCGAACAATATGTGCTGCAACTCCAGTTGTTAGGTACAGAACCACACCTATTCCTACCCCAGCAGTAAAAGAACATATGCCTCAGTACGCCAAATACAATTGTATTTACTAATTCACATGCATGTGCCAGTCTACCTACATCGGCAGAACAGAGCGGCAGTTGAACAACAGAGTGGGTAACCACATACCTAATTGGATTGGCAAGATACTACACACAGCGATGGGAGCTTGGGGAGGCCGACACACCAGAAATTCCCGCTTCGTCGATTGCAAGGCATGTGTTGGAAAGCGGCCATGTGATTTATAGAGACAGTGCCTTTCGCGTGTTGTTTAACACACAAAATAGTCGCTTGTAAAAGTTTGCAGAAGCCATAATATTTAATATACATAGGCCAGTTTTGTGCAAACAGAAAGACATGTTAGTCAGTTTAAAATTACCGTGGTAGAGAATTGACATTACTGTGCGAACATGTGTATATTTCAGCTTGAAGTATTTATCTAGTTATTTTACTTTACGTTGTGTGAATTCCGCAGTATGTACCTGACGAGATGCAGCGAAATATTCCAGGCAATAAATCGCGCAATATATTGTTTGTGTCTTCGTTATTCAAATTCACTACGGGAAAACAATGAACTTGATAAACGAAGCTGCTACGGAATTGTATCGATACTCTTTGTAAGATCTCTTGATGGAGACTGAAGCTCTTATGGAAGTGTCGACGTGTGTGATAAAAGTATTCTTTTTCAAATGAAGCCAAACCACATGTTGTTGCATTTTTGTTTTACACAGGCAGAGATTAGACACCAGGACACAGACACATTTAACAGCCATCTGCACACCTGCAATTCGAAACGTTTACTGTAAACAGAATCACTTTGCGGGAGGGTACAGGTGTGTTCAAAAACAGCTTAAGGTGTTTTGCGCTCAGTCCGATCTGCACCACCTAGCCACCTGTAGGTTAATTGATACTTCCAGACAAGATATGCTTTTATTAACACTTTCTTTTATAACCTTTTGATGTAATAAATCACATTAATACATGTGTTATCTTGACTGACTCATTCTGTCCCATTATTAATATTTCATTGCTTGATATCAACATATATTATCTTATGTAACATGTTTTTGTCAGCATTATTATTATGTGTCCTGCCAACTGGCGTAGGCATTCGTGTTTCTCCACAGACCTCGGTTTTTGATGCTCTGGGTCAGCTCCGTTGTTAATAATCTTCCATGTCGCCTTCTCAGTCCATCCAGAATAATCTCTCTTGGCCTTCCTCAGCCTCCTCTCTCACTAATGTTTCCAGTCGGCGGGATGTCTTCTAATACCTCTGATATTATGTTTGTGATTCTCTTAATTATAACATGAATTATAATTTCATCAGCCTCTTCCATGAAATCGTTGTTATTTATTCGTAAAGCCTGGGGTATTTACAACATTAGTGTCAGGAACCACATTCCAGCTTATTTCATGTTCGTCCTAATTTGTTTAGTTACCTTCCATGATTCACTGTCGTTTTTCAAAACAGGTTCTATAGAACATTTCATTACTCTCTTTCTACAATTCAATCTGCATGGAAACAGTAATGTAATGCTTGCTTTTAATAGATGAGTCATGAGTCAATAATAATGAGCGATAAAAATAGTTACATGAGTAACTGCTGGCCATGGAATCAGTTAAAGTAGCAGGTGTTTGTATTATAAAACGTTCAAGGAACAACTGTATATGCTAGATAGAGTTAATATAATTGTCGCCTGTGTGTGTTACAGCCGGCTTCCTGGCCTATAGGGTAGCGACTTTTCTCCGTAATCTCGTATACTCTCGTAAGTAACGTGACGACGGTGAGAATCAGCAGTGGTTCGAATCGCGCCGGTAACTTACGGGGTATGTGCGCCGGCCGCTCAGAAAGCAATGGCAAACTACTGAGCGTAATCTTGCCAAGAAATCAACAATCAGCTGAAAGATGCTGATGTTGACAGCAATGTCCTGTAAAGGATATGCAAACAATGTGTGTTGTAGATACTGTTCTGTGATATTTTTGTATACACCTTGGGCATATGGTGCTAGACAAATATTATATCGACTAATCCTAACCCTGTTCTCGCCGCGTTGGTAACTTACAGGATAAGTAAGCCAGCTGCTCAGAAAGCAATGGCAAACTACTGAGCGTAATCTCGCCAAAAAATCAACACTCAGCTGAAAGATGCTGATGTTGACCTGTAAAGGATATGCGGGAAAAAAATCCTAACCCTATGGGTTGTGTGGTCAGTATCAAGCTAGCCGTCTTCACTTCTTAAAACATTTCCCAGCATAAAGTTTAGATTGGGTCAACCTGGCAGAGCAGGTCACATTAAAAACATATTAATCCGTCCCAACGGGGATGCAGCCGGCAAACGAGTGTCTAGCCACAACGCAATCTCGACTACTGTTATCTATTGTGATGTCTAATATTTCCTTGATTGTCATTTTTCTTGATAATATCAGCAGCCGTTTTGTATTGATTTGATAATGATTAAGATGAAATGGGCACTGAAGACTGTGCATTGTGATCTTCTTCCGACAAATAGCGAAGTAAAACAGCACCAATTTTTGCAATCACAAACAGGGCCTCCAACGCCTTTGTTGTAACAGTCATGCAGCCACGATGTTTTTGAATATTCTGTTGTTTTCGTACACTTATCTTTGCCTTTATCTTATATTTGCATGTTCTTTACAAATCGTAGCAGTTTTACTTTCAGTAGTTTCCCATAGCCGGCTTCCTGGCCTAAAGGTTAGCGACTTTTCACCGTAATCTTGTATACTCTCGTAAGTAACGTGACGACGGTGACAATCAGCAGTGGTTCGAATCGCGTCGGTAACTTACGGGGTATGTGAGCCGGCCGCTGAGAAAGCAATGGCAAACTACTGAACGTAATCTTGCCAAGAAATCAACAATCAGCTGAAATATGCTGATGTTAACAGCAATGTCCTGTAAAGGATATGCAAACATTTTATTATTAGTTTCCTATATCTTGCAGAACGGCCAACAATCTTTCAATTGTGAAAATCAACGCGAAGCGGTCTGCTTTTCCAGACCTCCACCGAACCCACTATGTCAGGTTTGTGAAACTACATTCAATACCCCTAAGCCACAGATGCAGTGAATTTTTTTTTTTTTTTTTTTTTTTTATTTATTTATTTTTTTGTTGTTGGTATATCCTTTACAGGACATTGCAGTCAACACCCGAATTTTTCAGCTGATGTTGATGTCTTGGCAAGTTTTACGTTCTGTAGGTTATCATTGCTTTTTAAACGACCGGCTCACATACCCCCGTAAGTAACCAAAGCGACGCGATCGGCAGCCGAATCTTGCGCAGCTGTGTTTCGTACAAGAGTATAAGGGATTATGAACAACGTCCATAACGCCTACGTCAGGGAGACCGGCAGTTAAATAATACTCTGTTAAATAATAACCAGTGAAAAAGCAGCCAGAAAACATAATAACAAACATCATAATGATGTATTATCACAACGATTTTAGCAAATTTGCTGTGTTTCACAGTGGCATAGCACATGCTGAAATTCTATTACTTCAGAGATTAGATTGTCATATTCTTGACAACCACAAAGTTTTGTGCTGTGCTGATTAAACGAAAGCTGCCAGGCGTTTAACATTCACTATCAATGTTTATAAGACGTACTTTTCCGCTAATCCCATTCACAGTTTCATACAATCTATGCATAGTAAAGTGCACAGAATGCCATGGTTAGTGAACAAAATACCATGGCTAGTTAGTTTCATATTTTGTACAGGACATCGCAGTCAACTCCATAATTGTTTGTGTGTTAATGATTTCTTGCAAGTTTGCATTCAGTAGTTTGCAATTGCTTTCTGAACAACATGCACTCACATCTTTGGATGGAAACCAACGTGAAGCGGTCTACTTCCAAATCTCCCGCAGCTGTGTTTCCAACGCGGTATGCGGATTGCAAATTGCATTCGTAACTCCATCGCCAAAGAGCTGGGATGGACAGGCATAACAATGCACGAGGCAGTCTGTACTAAGCAGATGAAAACCGTAAAATAATTAACGAAATTAGACGTAGACAGTCGATGTTTGTTTTTATTTATTTATTTATTTTTTGGGGGGAGGGTGGGGGGGGGGGGGGGGGTGATAGAAGTCAATTGGAAAACGTATTCATAACTGGCAAATTTGATGGAAAAGGGAAAAGGGCGACAAAGAAATACATATACGGATGTCTCAGTCTCGTGCATAATTGAGGCAAGAACACAAACCTGATCTGATGGTCTGGTGATCGTGTGAAATGGCGAATCATGATCTCCGACGCTTGGCGGCTTGATAAAATGTAATGATCATAGTAAAGTAAAGGTAACTATATTCCCATCGCAGATATAGCTGTTCGGGTGTATAGTTGAATGCCTTCATATATTCTAGATCACGATATAATGAGACTGGGTGATCAGTTTCCAGCGACCATACCAAGTATATGAAATTAACAAATATAAAGTTAAAAATGACACGAAAATGTCGATGCACGCCCAATTATTTTGCTCTACCTGGGGTAATATTCAGATCCTTCTTCGAGACGTAGTAGTATACTTTCGCTTCTTATTGATTGTGTAGAGTATACTTAGACACTCATATATATATATATATATATATATACGAGAGTAAGTTAATAAGTAAGTTACAAATGGCTGTAGAAAAATAACTAAATATGATAACAACTTGAAACCAGTTTATTTTTATACATGCATTGTCCCTTTATTTCTCACCTTAATTTCCACCAACATTGATGCCATTATCCCATCGTTTTATCAGTCTTCCCAAACCGGCTGCATGGAACTGCGTTTGAAGTTGTTATCATGTGTAGTTATTTTTCTGCAGCCTTTGTGACTTACTTATTAACTTATCCATATACATATATATAGTAGTAGTAGGCCTCTTTCAGTCCTGAAGGACTATAGAGTTGTGCCGCTTGGGAGGTGCCTGGCAGCAACGCTGGTGACTGTATAGTCCAATTCGAGAATGACAATCCCTGTCACAGTTTCCGCATCTGTAAGATGAGGCAGATCCCGCAGTAAGTGACTGCTCTTTGAGCCTATGCCATCTCTCCTCAGTTTTTTGGATCTGATTGCGCTCAGAGAGCACCAGTCCGTTTCGTACATCTCTTCTCCAGGAGCATCTGTCTGTTGCAACTCTCTCCCACGTGTCTGGATCTATTCCAATGGTTTTCATATCTTGTTTACACACATCCCTATATCGCATTTGGGGTCTTCCGGTTGGCCTCTTTCCTGTGGCTAGTTCTCCGTAAAGGAGATCTTTGGGAATACGTTCGTCCTCCATTCGAGATACGTGGCCCAACCACCGGAGGCGTCTCTGCTTGAGGAGGGTGTGCACTGTGGTAATATCTGCTCTTTCAAGCACCTGTTTGTTTGTTATGTGGTCTTTCCATGTTATGCCCAGGATACGTCTCAGTCACCTCATGTGGAAGGAATTCAACTTCCTTTCCTGTCTTGAGTACAGGGTCCAGGATTCAGACCCGTAGAGTAGTGTGCTAACAACACAAGCTTTATATACTTGAGGTTTTGTACGCTCTGTTAGTCTATTATTCTCCCAAACTCTTTTAGCTAGCCTGGAAAATGTTGTGGCTGCCTTTCCAATGCGTCTGTCGATTTCTGTCTCTAATGAAAGATTATCTGATATTGTCGACTCCAAATACACAAAATCGTGGACGACCTTCAATTCGTAATTAGAGATTTTGATTGACGGAGGCGCATCAGCATCTTGTTCCATCACCTGTGTTTTATTTAGGCTAATGGTGAGCCCAAAGTCTTTGCAGGCAGCTGCAAAACGATCTATGAGCCTTTGGAGATCTTCTGCTGTATGAGTAGTCAGTGCTGCATCATCTGCAAAAAGTAGTTCTCTTACGCATCTTGATCTTATTTTGGTCTTTGCCTTGAGTCTTGATGGGTTAAAAAGTTTGCCATCAGATCTTGTGTGGAGGTATATGCCTTCAGTGGTAGTCCCAAATGCTTGCCTTAAGAGAACAGCGAAGAAGATACCAAAGAGTGTAGGAGCAAGCACGCAGCCCTGCTTTACTCCGCTGCTGATGCTGAATGACTGGGATGTTGAGCCGTCAAATAAAATGGTCCCCTGCATGTTTTCGTGGAATGATTCCACAAGACCAAAAAGGGTGGGTGGACATCCAACCTTTTCAAGGACCTTAAAAAGGCCGCTTCTGCTCACGAGGTCAAATGCCTTTGTGAGGTCGATGAAGGCAATATATAATGGCTTCCTCTGTTCTCTGCACTTCTCTTGGAGCTGCCGGAGTGAGAAAATCATATCGATGGTGGACCTGTTGGGTCTAAATCCGCACTGCGATTCGGGGTAGATTCTTTCAGCAAGAATGTGTAATCTTTTAAGGATTACTCTGGCAAAAATCTTGCCTGTAATGCTGAGAAGGGAAATGCCGCGATAGTTGTTGCAGTCGCTTCTGTCGCCTTTGTTTTTATAAAGGGTAACGATGTTTGCGTCTTTCATATCTTGTGGTATTGATTTTTCTCTCCAGCAGAGCTGTAATATTGCATACAGTTCTGGGATGATTGTTTCTTTGCTACATTTTAAAATTTCAGGTGGAATACTATCTTTTCCAGGTGCCTTGCCGGATTTGAGAGAGTCTAGTGCTTCGCTGATTTCTGTGAGGCAAGGTTCGTTATCCAAGGCATGCATGGCGGACTGTTGATCGATGGCTTCCAGAGCTTCTTCGCTGACAGTGTTATCCACTGAGTATAGCTCTGAGTAGTGTTCTACCCAGCGATCCATTTGTTTCGCTCGATCTTTTATGATTACCCCCTCAGTTGATCGTAAAGGGGCCATCTTATTTTTTGATGGACCGACAGCTTGCTTGATGCCCTCATACATTCCTCTTATATTTCCAGTGTCTGCACAAGTTTGAATTTGAGCAGAGAGCTGTAGCCAGTACCTGTTCGCACATCTTCTTGCCATCTGTTGTACTCTATTTCTGGCCGTTCGCAATGCCTGCAGTGTTTTCTCTGAAGGTGATGTTTTATACATTGAGAATGCATGTCTCTTTATCTCCAGGACTGGGAGCATCTCTTCAGAGTGTGCTTCAAACCAGTCGGTTGACTTAGTTTGCTTCTTGCCAAATGTTGATAGTGCTGTATTGTAGATGGTGTCGCGAAAATGACTCCATCTCTCGGTGGAATCTCCGTCTGTGGGGCCGGGCAGAGTATGCGCTAGAGCCTGCATGAATTTGTTGACCTTCTCTTTATTTTGGGTGCCGCTGGTGTCAATGCGTGGTCTTCCTTCTGTTCGGCTTCTGTAGGTTCTCTTGGGATTTATCTTCACCTTGCTGGAGACGAGTGAATGGTCTGTGTCGCAGTCAGCACCATGATAGCTGCAAGTCAGCCGTACATTGCGGAGGTTGCTGCGTTTAGTGAGCACCAGGTCGAGTTGGTGCCAGTTCTTTGATCTGGGGTGCCTCCATGACACCTTGTGTTGAGGTTTCGTGTCAAAGAAGGTATTGGTCACACACAGATTATGGTGGCTGCAGAATTCCAAGAGACGTTGTCCATTGTCATTGATCTTCCCAACGCCAAACTGTCCAAGACATGAAGGCCAAGATTCGTGGTCGGAGCCAACCCTGGCATTGAAATCCCCCAGGATAAAAAGATGTTGTTTCTCTGGTGTTTCACTGACTTCTTTGCTAAGGTCGTCATAGAAATTGTCTTTAGATTCTGATGCTGCAGTTAGTGTTGGGGCGTAAACGCTTATAATACTAACTGGGCCTGCCTCTGTCTGGAGTTGGAGCTTTAATATTCTTTCAGTGCCATCACTTGGTGGTATGATGGAATTGAGCAGCTTGTTTCTGATAGCGAAGCCAACTCCATGCTCCCTGGTCTCTCCGCACGGCTTGCCATGCCAGTAGAAAGTGAAGTCCCTCTCTTTGATGCTTCCAGATTCTTGGAGTCTGGTCTCTTGCAGGGCGACAATGTCTATCCCCAGTCTTAGTAGTTCGTTGTTTATCACTGCAGTTTTGCGGGCATCCACAATCTCGTTTAGATCGTCTGAGATGCCAGGGGTCATGGTTCTTACGTTCCATGTTCCCAGCCTTAGGGCTGGTTGTTTTGTTTTTTTTCTTGTTGCTATGTGTATAGATTGCGGTCCATGTGTCAGGATTTTCCCCTAAGCTCCACACACCCTCAGGAGCAGATGAACCGTGGCGAGACAACACCTTATTGACTGGGGGCTGCCCAGCTTAGGCGGGCGGTAGCTGTCTAGTGAGATACGATGATCTCTCCCACCGTCGGAAGTAGCCCCTGGCGCCTTGCTCTACGCCAATCGAGCATTAAGACATATAACCGGAAAATGCTGCTTCCCGTGTTGTGTCACCGCTTTACGCGGTGCTGAAGTGACCTCTTCAGGGCACAAGCATGGGCAATGGAAATCGGAGAACCAGCTGTTGCCCAGTAGCAGGTTCCCCCTCTCCACGTCGCCGATGTTGACCAAGGGAAAGGCAGTAGCCAATGCAACTTGGCATCGGTGCCATCGCAGGAGTTGCCAGAACTATGTTGTTTACAACATCGAACTGCCTTAGGGACTCCATCTCCGGATTTGTCCTAAGGGTTTACTCCCGAAGCCTTTCCCATATGGGTATACCCGCAAGGCAGCGGAGGTTTGAGATTTAGAGTTCCCTCTCTTAGAAGAGATACCAACCAAGGCTGACGAGCATCCTCTGCCCGGGAATCAATAAGGAGGGAAGTCTACCATTCTTCCTTCCTGGCAGTGACCATACTGATCGGATGATCGTAGCCATTGTCTCCACTGAGAGATCCTCTGCCCACCGTCACTGACTTGAAACCATAACCAACAACTATCTGTCGGTTGCTCCCAAGTCCAATCCACCACCTGCTCACATGGCTTCACGTTACCCTTTTGGGGGGGTAGGGGGGGGGGGGCAAAACGGGTACTCCACCTTGCCCAAGGGTGTCCCGTAGGCTAGCGGAGTGATATATATATATATATATATATATATATATATATATATATATATATATATATATATATATATATCACTGGCACTTTGCCGTCTTCACAGACGATAGTTTGTGCTTCAAAAAGGCATAATAACTACTACCCGTGGCAGCAGCTTATGTGACTGATAAGGCCAATTCGCGCAGTATGTTTTCGTCCAGAGTGGGTGCATGTGAACACGTGGTCATTTCCACCATCAAGCCCATATATATATATATATATATATATATATATATATATATATATATATATATATACACACACACACAAACACACACACACACACACACACACACACACACACACACCACACACTCAGGGTGGGCTAAAAAGTGAGAACATCTTGTAGTATACGAGTTATTTAAAAATATAATTCAATTAATTATATTGTTTCATGTAATTTTTTTCATGTAATTTAATTTAGATAACCAGAAATCATGTTCTTGTGTCCTCTTTGCTTCTAAATGAGTTTTACTAAGCGTCGACACCACTAGTTTGTGTTACTGTCAATAAAGTGCTGCCCCAGATGTCTCCATTCTTCAATTATTGCCAACTTGAGCTGCTCAACTGTGGTAAATTTTCGCCGAAGGTAAACTTTTTCTTGCAAAGCACCCCATATGGCATAATCTACTGGGATTAAATTAGGACTGTTCGGTGGCCATATGTCTGGCTCGATGAAGTTAACATTCTCCTGACAAAGCAAGTTGATCGTATTTCTGGCTGTGTGAGATGTAGCTCCGTTTTGCTGTAATGTCCAGTTATGGCGACCACATGTGGCTTGGATTACAGGCAGCAAACCTTGTTTCAGAACATGTTCACAGTAGTATTCACTGTTTACTTTAGCGCCTGGTTCATTGAACACGTTATTAGTTTTCCCATCCGAGACACACCAACTGATACCATGATGCCGCGGCTGAAATGATCACGTTCTCGTATAAGTCGATCTTCCTGAACTTGTATTTTCTTTGTTTTAATGGAATAAACACGGTAATTTTGAGAATTAACTGTAATGGCAACGGTGAATGTCTTTTTGTCTGTAAACCAGATGCTTCGTACACTTCTCTCATTAGGAAACCGCTCAAGTAGCTGCAGAATGCGTTGCAAGCGTTCCAGTTTTGACATTTTCATTGAGCTTCTGCCCGATCACACGCTTGTACGTTTTAAGTTGTAAATCCTGCTTAACAATACGTTGAGTTGACGGCCATGGTATACCAGTTTCTCTTTCTATTTCCCGCGGACTTTTGTGACTGTGAGGACCATCATTTTGGCTGCAGATCAGCCTACTCACCCGCTGAATATTCGGTTGTGTCTGGCAGATTTTGGTCTACTACTTCCAGGTTTAAGTTCTGTTGAACCGTCGATGTCAATTTTATTGATACCCCGATTGACACTAGCTATGCTCCAGGCTTTATTTGGAAACTCATTGGTCATTCTCCTAGCACCCCACTGTGTTTCAATTCAGAAATGTTTAATCAGAATACGGTCTTCTGCGGTAATTTTTGCCATTCTTGGTTTAAAAAAAAAAATAAAAAATTAAACCTGCTGATGTAAACGGTTGGCATATTAAAAACCATTGATGGCGCCCGGATATTGTCGAAATAAAGACATCATATAGCTAAATAGGTAAGTAAGTAAATGAGTAAACCATTTAGCCTATTATGGATACAGTTAAACAAATATTTATGTAATTATATTACTTTTTACGCAATGTACGACTTTTTTGGCCCACTCTGTATATATCCCGGCTCCGTAGCTAAGGTTACGGACTCAGTTCGTCATCCCGCATACCCAATTTTGAAACACAGCTACGGCCGGTTTGGCAGCAGACCGCTGTGCATTGAGTTTTTTTTAACGAAATGGTATGGGTGCCGGTCGTTCTGAAAGCAATGGCTAACTACTGAACATAAACATGCCAAAAGATCACAATAGCTAAAAATACAAAAATACTGGTGTTGATTGAAACGTCGTGTAAAGGATGTGCAACTAACTTATCATATATGTGATGATGATGATGATGATGATGATGATGATGATGATGATATATATATATATATATATTTATATATATATATATATATATATATATATATATATATATATATATATATATATATATATATATATATATATGCACTGATAAGAAACAGCAGATGGATAGATGGGTCGAGCACTATTAGAGCTTTACTCAAGTGAGACCAAGCTAGCGGATGATGCCCTCAACGCCATAGAGGCCCTGCCAACCCTTGACCACCTGAACACACAGAAGTTAAGTGTGCTATAAATGAGCTTGCATCTGGCAAGGCTCCAGGTAAGGATGGGATTCCAATAGAGGTAATCAGGAGTGGGCAAGACACACTCGCTCTACAGATCCACCAGCTAATAGAGCTATGCTGGCGAGAAGGACAAGTCCCACAGGATTTCAAAGATTCAAACATCATAACGCTTTACAAGAACAAGGGCGATCGGAGCGACTGTAACAACTATAGGGGTATCTCACTTCTGTGTATTGTTGGGAAAGTATTTGCCAGAATTGTCCTGCGCAGACTTCAAGTCCTGGGAGATCAAGTCTACCCCAAATCACAGTGCGGCTTCCGTCAGAACCGGTCTACCATTGATATGATATTCTCATTGCGACAGATGCAAGAAAAATGACGGGAACACAATCAGCCACTGTTTATTGCCTTCATCGACCTCACAAAGGCATTCGATTTGGTCAGTCGTGAGGGTCTGTTCAAAGCACTAAAGAAGATTGGCTGCCCACCACCTCTTCTGTCCATTGTGGAATCGTTCCACACAGGCATGAAGGGTATAATCAAGTTTGATGGCTCAACTTCAGAAGAGTTTGAAATCAAGAGTGGAGTTAAGCAAGGTTGTGTACTATCCCCCACCCTCTTTGGGATATACTTTTCACTTCTACTGAAATATGCCTTTCGTGATCAGGATGACGGTATATACATTCACTCACGCAAATGGTGGCCTCTATAATGCTCAGAGAATGAAGGCCAAGACCAAAATTAGGAGGGTACTAATCAGAGAGTTGCTTTTTGAGGATGATGCCGCGATTACGACCCACTCTGAGGAATAATTACAACATCTACTACCTGCATCCTCCAATGCTTGTTCTGAATTTTGTTTAACAATTAACAAAAAGAAGACACAGATTATGTCACAAGGTGCACATGGTGTACCATCAATCTTTATTGACGACGCCGAACTGGAGATAGTAGACCATTTTACATATCTAGGATCAGAGGTAAATAGCAAATTATCCCTTGATCAGGAAATCAACATCAGGATTGGCAAGGCCACAACAACAATGAACATGTTAGCAAAAAGAGTCTGAGAGAACAGAAAGCTTACTGCCAAAACAAAAGTCCTCGTCTACCAAGCCTGTGTCCTTAGTACTCTTCTTTATGGCAGTGAAACCTGGACAACTTACTCACGCCAAGAGAAACGTTTAAACAGCTTTCATATGCGGTGTCTGCAAAGAATACTTGGTATTAAGTGGTAAGACAAAATCACAAATACTGAAGTATTGGAAAGATCAGGTTGTGTGACGGTGTATTCCATGCTCAGTCTTCGTAGACTTAGATAGAAAGGACATGTTAGGAGGATGGATGATGGTAGAATACCAAAGGACATCTTTTTTGGTGAATTACAGACGGGTAGGAGATCTCAGGGTCGGCCACTACTACGATACAAAGATGTGTGTAAGCGGGACATGATTGATACAGGCATAGATAATGCACATTGGGAGCAAGTCGCAGCTGAACGTGTTGCATGGAGGGCAAACATCAGAAATGGAATAAAGACAAAGAGAAAATGATTGCGGATAAAGCACACACAGAGCGTGAGAGACGTAAGATGGTGCACAATGGTGGAAATGACCATGTTTTCACATGCATTTACTGTGGGCAAACATTTGCAGGAAGAATTGGCCTTACCAGCCACACTCGCCACCGCCATGGGTCGTAGTTATTATTCGCTTTTTTGAAGCACAATGTACCAAAATATCGTCTGTCATGACGGAAAGGTGCCAAGGTGCCAAGGTGCCAATGCATATTATGCCAAACTGTTGGCTAAGGGATAGCGAATGCGCTACAAAATCCCGTATGCAGGGTTAGCAATCTGCTTCATGCGATTTGGGGGCCTTACATTGACTTTTAACACTGGTATGTGCCTTGGTGATTTAGTAAATACTCGCATGTCAAACTACTGAACGTAAATTTGCTTGATAAAATAGAAATAGACAAAACATGTTGAGGTTGATTGCAACGTCATGTGAAGGACATGCAACTAACTACTCATTTATCATATTACTTATGGGGGATGTGTACATTCTCATTGTGCTTCAGCTGGCTTTAGACATACCATATATGTTACATATTACAGTATCTTACTCTTTGGAAAGAAGTCAGCAAGGAGAGATGTTTAGCGTGCTCGCGCTTACATGTTCTGTGAGCTAACTGTTTGGTAGTAGGTTCATTTCATACACCGGTCACCTGTACTTACATGTTCTGTGAGATAACTGTTTGGTAGTAGGTTCATTTCATACACCAGCCATCTGGACTTACATGTTCTGTGAGCTAACTGTTTGGTAGTAGGTTCATTTCATACACCAGTCACCTGGACTTACATGTTCTGTGAGCTAACTGTTTGGTAGTAGGTTCATTTCATACACCGGTAACCTGGACTTACATGTTCTGTGAGCTAACTGTTTGGTAGTAGGTTCATTTCATACACCAGTCACCTGGACTTACATGTTCTGTGAGCTAACTGTTTGGCAGTAGGTTCATTTCATACACCGGTCACCTGGACTTCAACACTGACATCTCGTTAAGACAAAATGGCAAACTACTGAACATGAGCTTGCATAGAAAATAATACTAGTGTTGATCTCACGTGCTGTAAAGCACAAACTATGGTATGCTCTCCGGAAGTCTGAATCTAATTCCCTGAAACCTAGTCTCGCAGTAATAGGAGATAGCCTCAGCAACGACGTGCTTGGGGCGCTATGTTGTGTATTCAGCAGCTACTAGCATTCCTGACTTCCACACTATCCAAGAACTAGTACAACAAAATAAATGTAAAGAACCGATTTTCACGTCGTCTGGCGTATATGGTAAGTGTGTAAAGATCCGTTTTACACGGAAAGGGTGAAGTGGGCGTGAGGAACATTGTGTAGAACAGTGGTTCTCAATCGGTGGGGGGGGGGGGGGATTTTAGGGTTTCCATGTGGGAGGGGGGGGGGGGGAGAATAAAATTATTTCAAGATCGTATTAATACAAGAACCAGTTACTTGATATTGTTTTTCCCTCTATATTTAACGGTTCTGTACTTCTCGCCCTAATGAAGTAACATAATAGACCCGCAAATCACGTTTTATGTAGATGTCTAGACTTGTTCTAGTATGTGTTATTAAATTTAGCTTCCATTTTTATGTACATTGTGTAAGGGTGGGGGATCTATAGGGTGGAAATTTAAAAGGTGGGGGTGGGGGGGGGGGGTGGTGGGGAATGATGTTCTGAACATATGGTAAAGGGGGGGGATGGGCCACAAAAGGTTTAGAACCACTGGTTTAGAGTGTCTACTGTGCGGGTAAGAAAGCTATTCGCATATTGTTTAAAGACGAAACGTCACATAGTGGGTGATTTGGTTGGGAACACGCCAGCCGTCTTTACTTTCCCAGTTATTTCCTGGTACCCATTTCACTCGGGGACGACCTGGGAGATCATGTGTATTTTAAAAGTTTCAAACAGCTCAGATCGGGGGCGAATCCAAGACCATTGTACGGCAGGCGAGCATCTAGTAATTTTTGCTGGTTCTATCAATCAGTCAATCAGGTGCCATCACCGCAATGAAGGTTGGCTGCAATGGATCTCCAACACTGTCTCTCGCCCTGACTGTACATTCTGTAAGGCTTATGTTCGGCCATCTCTTGATTATCTTCCCACTTGTATCGTTGTCTATCTCTTGCTCGCTTGCCCTAAACCTTGCTCTCCATTATGGTTTTTATAATAGTATCTTGTCTTTTAACGTAGCCGAAATATTTCACTTGCCTCCTCTTTATTTCTTTCATCAACTCTCTCTTCATTCCAAATGTTTCTAGAACCTCTGTATTTGATTGATTTGTTGGGTTCTATAGTTTTTAGACCAATCGGTATTCGGTTGGTAATGTGATCAATATCAATCTGCGTTGAAGTGGAAGCCTAAAACATTGTTTTTTTTTTAAATACACCGTTGCCCCGAAGGGCATTTGAACACATAGTCACCGCCCCAGCAGGCCAGCGCGCAAGCTTGCACTCTACCAAGGCTTCCTATTGCTAGTGATGGCCATCGCTTTTTCTTCACGACTTTCAAGAAATAGCCAAAGCGATACATAATCAATCGTTGAACTAATTAGCACTTTTCGCTGTTTTCTTTGGGCTCTTAATTCTAGATTGCAGCGTGTCATGGTATTTTCGCATTTATCAGGATACTTTCCCTCTCTCCGCCTTCCTTTTCGGAGCGTATTGGATTTTCCACATAGACATCAATCTCAGATTTTTAGAGAATCAAAGTCCTACAATTAACATTACCATGCACTGCAGAAACCCAGTTTATACTGTTATATCATTACTGGGAGGTCAGTATAAGAGAATGGTTAAGAACGCCCGTTATTAAACATCCGGTGTGCTGATGCCGAGGTAGCAATTTCAACTCCAACACTGATCTGTTGGACTAAAATGTTGACTTCTCGCCCTTGACTTGGTAACGTAAATTACAAGTACCTCTGAGGTCGAAGTGGGTTCGCCTGATGGCCTTGGACATTAGTATTTTTTTTTCCGCATATCATTTACAGGACATCGCTGTCAACACCACCATTTTACCGTTGTCTTTGATTTCTTGGCAAGATTACACTCAGTAGTTTGCCATTGCTTTCTAAGCGGCTGTCGTGAAATGCTGAATGTTAGTGATTCCCAGATCGACGACTGTATACAGCGAACCCAGGTGGGAGAAGGGTTAATGAAAACAGAAGAATATAAACAACGGATTGACCAGCGCATGTGTATGTATGTCAAGGCGGGAGAGTCGACTACAACACAGGTGACCTGTAGAGTGGAAAAATTGGTTTGCTACAAAGACAGACAGTATCATGGACCAGCCTATTGCGTTCTGGAGGTAGGTTTGCGACTAAGACTGGACAGCAGAATGCGGTTTGGTTGTATTAAACAACGGAAAAGTTCGAGATCTGAAATTTTCCACTGACAAGGGATAATGAAGTCTGAATTTGCTTTGTCCAGCAATGTCAAGGATTATGCGACATAGACTGACCTATAAAGAGTAGCCACTTTCTTTGTCAGTTTAGTGTGTGTATTCCCAACTGGACGAGAAGATAGAATTATGTGTCCTGTAATGAAAAGAAATATCCTCCCTTATAATGGGATAAAGTGCTTGGATGCGGATAAATTTCGATTCGTGGATTTACATTAATTCTATAAAGGAACATAGATGCCTAAATAAGGTTTCCATACCAGTGCGAGACGTATCAAATAAGAGAATACAGATGGCTGTGGTCCAGATCACTCAGTGTTGATAACCCACAAGAAAGCCCTTTAAAGTAATAAAGCACGACACTTGTGCAGGAGAAAAGAAAGAATAGAAGTCTCACCGGAAGAATTAAGGACGACAGAGAAAGAATAATAAAGATCAGATGAGCTAATGGAAAAGCTCAAATGACTCAATCTCATAGAGTAGCAAAGTTCGTACCAAGTGCATATATCAATTACAAAATATCAAGTGTAGAACTGTTACAGAACACTAATAGAACATTCTAGAAACTCGATGTGTTTTTCCAGAAGGGATTAAAGAACGCTATACGAAAGCAACGAACATTCATTTTTACGCGGACAGCAAATAGTGAGCGGGTTAAGTACATTGATACAATGGTGAACATTTTCATTACAAAGAACGGATTTATCTACAGACTCAAGCAGACGGAGCCGTCAGGGTGAGATCGTTCTGTGGTGTCTATATATCGTCCTGTACTTTAGCCGAGAGAAGAGACGAGAGAAAGACACGAAGACTATCTATCAACCTCTTATCTAGCAGGCACACCAGAAGAACACTAGCAACTACACAGACAATACCCATCCATACACAAGACATAGTTTTATAAAAATACATCTTTTATTTAATGTTAAAAGGAACTGTTGTCGGAGTATGTGTTGAGGGAATGATAGAGAGAGTGAAAGAAAGGGATATATGGATGATAAGACGGAAGAGAGGAGTGTAGAAAAAAGTCAGTAACTAAATCCCAACAGATAATCAGGTTAAAGATGTGCATGTTGATTCCAATCTCCTCTCTGGAATTTAACAGGACATAAAATGGTGGGAGCAGCGGGATACGTACATACATAATACTCATATGACCTAAAAGCATAAAGAGGCATATGCATAGAGAGAGGTACCTGCATATTGGCACAGGCATAGCGGAGTACCTACATGTTGGGACATACTGATTGGAAGGAATATAAGTATATATTGATGACTTTTAATGGAAGGACGTCCATCGGATATATGGTGCCATTACATTTATGGTAGAAACATTTCATTAATGCTGGTGACTTTGCAGTGAGAAAGTTCCAGATAGAGTGAATGTGGATAGGTGGTAAGACATTACATACCCAGTCACACAGTCACACGTCTACATAAGTCTTTATCCTATATCTCCTCTTGTGGATGAGAGAGTGGTTGTGATGTACGGTGGGGTGTCGTAGGTTTATAATATTGGATAGACATAGATAATGATATAGGTTCTAGGTGGAATATAATTGTATAGTGCGTACTTCTTTTCTGCCTTGAGGGATCTTTACTCAACGTGCTGACTTATCTGCTGTAACTATGGCAACTCCTAAAGTAACTACAGCAGAACTGAGAGCCAACGGGGAGGAAATTGGGTTAGCTGGTACCGAGCTAACTGATTACATACAAGAAAGAGAGAGAGAGATTCGTAAAGGGGAAAGAGAAGACCGGAAAGCCGAGTTGGAAGTGAGAAAAATAGAGGTGGAGACCAAACGAATGGAAATGGAACAAGAGGCCAAGAAACTGGAACAAGAGACCAAGCGACTGGAACTGGAACAGGAGACCAAGAAACTGGAAATGGAACAGACTGCCAGGAGACAAGAAATGGAACATGAATACCGCTTGAAAGAGTTAGAACTCAAGACACAAACTAAGGGTGAAATAGATGCAACAGAAGGAAGTTCATCTTCACCTGGGGCAAACCAAATGACTGGACAGGTTTACCATGCCATGCAGTTTCCTTTAGCAGTCTACGATGAAAGTAAAGAAAAGATATTCCAGTTTTTGGATCGGTTCGAGGCTATGGCAATCGCTATGGGACTAGATAGAACAAGATGGGCTCTTAAAGTATCCCAGTCTTTACGTGGTTCGGGATACGAGGTCTACACACGCCTACCAGCAGGACAGGAAAATCAGTATGAGGAATTGAAAGCAGCTTTGATGAAACATTATGAAGTCACAGCACAAACGTATCGGAAGAAGTTTAGATCGTCTAGACGAGAACCGGGAGAACTATTCGCCGCCTACAGTCTGAGGCTGAAATCCTATCTCCAGAAATGGATGGACTTGGCAGAATTCAAGAGGGATTATGAGAGTCTCGAAGAGATGATGGTGGTCGACCAGATGCGAAAGCAAATGTCGAAACCTCTCAGAACCTTCTTGGGAGAACAAGGGGCGGAACGGATTGATGTTGTGAATAAGCTGGCGGAGCGATTCGTAGAGGTACATGGGGAGGCGGCAGAACTAAGTACACAAAGCAAAGGGCAGGAAAAACAAGACCGAAAAAAATCGACGAACGGAAAAGAAACTAAAGGGGAACCTTATAAAAAGACGTCAACGGAGAGTTCCGAGAAGGTGAAGGAGGGAACCAAGAACACCTCGAATTCTCCAGCGAAACGACCGTGGTCCGAGAAGTGGTGCTCGATTTGCAAGGCAGCATCTCACAACACAAAAGACTGCAGATCGAAACAGAAAAATCCTTACTTCGCGGCATGCCAAGTGAATCATAAGAAGGTGATCACAGACAAGGCTGAGGTCGGTGAAGGAGAAAGGAACAAAAAGGACACGCGGAAACATAGGAAGGGAACATGGTGCACACACTGCAGGTCGAAAACCCATACGACCACAGAATGCCGAGGCAAGGCAAATGATGGTCCCTTCGAAACACACCTCGATGAACCCCTCGAGGAATCTCAGGGAAAAGTCGAGGAGGGGGAGGACATTCCGGACCAAGGGAGACCCTCGGTGGTGGAATTGATTGAGGTGAATGGACAACCAGTCCAATGTTTATACGATACGGGACTGGATGGGGAAGCGGTGATTTCGGCGGATCTAGTATCCCCCGAACAACTCACAGGGGAGACCATGGAGATACAGCCTGCGACTAAGAGTGCTGTAGCCATGAAGTTACCCATTGCTCAAGTGGAGATTCGGTCAAGATACGTCACTGGCACAATCAAGGCCGCCGTATTGAGTGATCCCATATTTCCAGTCATCCTCGGTTGCCGGTATGTCTTTCTGGGAATGCCTAAGGAACCAATTCACATGGGAGCTATGCAGACACGCTCTCAGAAGGAAACGGATCAGGCAGAGGAAAGGATTTCAAACCCAATGCCAGGGGAGTTACGAACGGCCCAGAGTGAGGATGATAGTTTACGTCCGTGCTACAAGAAGTTGCAGAAGAGTGCTGTTCCACCAAACGCGGACAGTACTACATGAAGAATCGGCTACTATACCGGCGAGCCGGAAGGGGAGACAACCTACACGGTCAATTGGTAGTCCCGAAGGCCTACCGTGCCCAAATTCTTCAGATGGGGCATACCATTTCGTTCAGTGGACACATGGGTATCGCCGCCACCATGCAGCGAATTTCCTGTCATTATTATTGGCCAGGATTGACGGGAGATGTGAGTCGGTATGTAAAGTCATGCCCAGAGTGTCAGCGGGTGGCCCCAAAACACTGGACAGCGCCGGTGGTGTTAGGTGAAATGCCCGTTATGAACTCTCCATTCGAGAGGGTAGCTATCGACATCGTGGGGCCTCTTCCTAGGACTAAGAAGAGGAACATGTATATCCTCACTATGGTGGATTGCTGTTCAATGTGGAGTGAAGCCATACCATTGTCAACCATTGACTCGAAAAGAGTGGCTGATGCCTTGATGGAGGTTTTTACCAGATTAGGCTTCCCTAATCAGATTCTGACGGATAATGGGTCACAGTTTTGTGGGAAACTCATGGAGGAGGTATTTGGGGTGTTCCACTCCAACCATATACATACCAGTCCTTACCACCCTCAAGCTAATGGACAAGTAGAGCGTTTCAACGGCACGTTGATGACAATGCTCAGGAAATTGGCCCAGGAAAAACCGGATAGGTGGGATGAATACATCCCGGCAGCCCTTTTTGCTTATAGGGAAGTGCCACATGGCTCAACAGGAGTACCGCCAGCAACTCTGCTGTTTGGTCGACCAATCAAGGGACCATTGGAAGCGTTATTGAGGAGTTGGACGGAAGAAGAAACCTCAGAAGAGGTGATCTCCTCGTACAAATACGTGGAGGAACTGAAGGAAAAACTTCACACGGGCTGGGCTCTGGCCACTCGAAACTTGAGAAAGGCCAGAAAGAGACATGCGGAATACTATAACCGTAAGTCTAGAGACAGAGCTCTTGAGGTGGGAGACAAAGTCTTGTTGTTACTCCCAACGGGAAACAACAAACTGGAGATAGGCTGGCAAGGACCATTTCCCGTGGAAAGGATGGTATCCAGAACCAACTATCAAATACGGATCCGGGGAAAATCGAAGATTTTTCATATTAATCTCTTGAGAAAATATGCAGAAAGAACCCGGGAAGGAGCAGCCCATCTCATGGCAATGGCGGTAGCAGTGGAAACTGAAACCGGACCAGATGAGGGGAGGGAGTATCCTCTAATAAACCAGGAAACTTATCGGGAAGTACAGGTGAACCCTGATCTGACTCTTCAAGAGAGGAAAAAAATTGGCCAGGTTCTCAAATCCCATAAGCAGATCCTGACGGATAAACCAGGACGGACGGAGCTGGTTGAGTTCGAGATGACCTTAACTACGCAGGATCCGGTTCGCCAAAAAATCTACCCAGTACCATTTGCTAAAGAGAAGGCTTTGGAGGAGGAGATACAGAAACTGTTGGAGGATGAGGTGATTGCACCATCCACATCCCCCTATAATGCTGGAGTGGTGTTGTTACGAAAACCGAGTGGAGAACACCGGCTGTGCATTGACTATAGACTTTTAAATAGTCATACCCAGTTCCAAGTGGAACCGTTGCCGAATCCAACCCAGTTGTTCGCCAGGCTCCATAAGGCCAAGTATTTCTCTAAAGTAGATCTGAGTAGGGGTTATTATCAGATCCCGGTCAAACCAGAAGTTCGACATCTACTAGCTTTCAGCACACCTACTGGACACTATGAGTTCAATGTCATGCCTTTTGGACTCAGTAATGCGCCTAGTGTGTTTACTCGCATGATGAGAGCGTTGTTGGATCCTCTACGTGACCCAGCCATTATCTCATTCATGGATGATATACTGATTGCCAGTGACAGATTAGATGACCATTTGGGATCCTTAGAGAGAGTTTTCGATCGGCTCCGGGAAGCCGGGCTGACGGCGCGACCAACCAAGTGCATGATTGGTTACCAAACTCTGGAATTTCTAGGTCATACCATCACTCCCGGGAAAATTGTCCCGGAGGCGAAGAACCTGGAAAAAGTCAGACGAGCTTCGAGGCCTAAAACCAAGAAAGATATAAGATCCTTCCTATCATTGTGTGGATTTTATCAAAAGTTCATTCCTCATTTTACCGAACTGGGAAATCCATTAACAGAGACCTTAAAAAAAGGACTTCCCGATGCAGTTATATGGACGCCAGAATGTGAGGAGGCCTACTGTCAATTAAAGGAAGCGTTGGTGAACAAGCCAGTCCTCCAACTTCCAGACCTCACAAAGCCATTTGTGCTAAGAACAGATGCGAGTGGGATCGGTATTGGAGCAGCCTTATTACAAGAAGGAATAGACGATGCTTCAATTTTGAAACCGGTAGCGTATGCCAGTAAGAAACTTCTACCGGCAGAGAAAAATTATTCAACGGTTGAAAGAGAGTGCTTGTCCCTCGTATGGGCTGTACAAAAATTTCAACCATACTTGTACGGAGTACAGTTTACGGTCCAGTCAGATCATCAACCCTTGATGTTCCTAGCTACATCACAGAAGTTAAACGCCAGACTGATGAGATGGTCATTGTTGCTGCAACCATACCACTTCACAGTGGAATACATCCCGGGAAAGGAGAATGTAGGAGCAGATTTCTTATCCAGACATCCAGATCCAGAGGAAGAAGCCTAGGGTTGTGGATCATGGGAATCAAACCTACAGTGAGAAAGATTCGACGCGGTCTAATCTCTTAAGAGGGGGCCTATGTCGTGAAATGCTGAATGTTAGTGATTCCCAGATCGACGACTGTATACAGCGAACCCAGGTGGGAGAAGGGTTAATGAAAACAGAAGAATATAAACAACGGATTGACCAGCGCATGTGTATGTAGGTCAAGGCGGGAGAGTCGACTACAACACAGGTGACCTGTAGAGTGGAAAAATTGGTTTGCTACAAAGACAGACAGTATCATGGACCAGCCTATTGCGTTCTGGAGGTAGGTTTGCGACTAAGACTGGACAGCAGAATGCGGTTTGGTTGTATTAAACAACGGAAAAGTTCGAGATCTGAAATTTTCCACTGACAAGGGATAATGAAGTCTGAATTTGCTTTGTCCAGCAATGTCAAGGATTATGCGACATAGACTGACCTATAAAGAGTAGCCACTTTCTTTGTCAGTTTAGTGTGTGTATTCCCAACTGGACGAGAAGATAGAATTATGTGTCCTGTAATGAAAAGAAATATCCTCCCTTATAATGGGATAAAGTGCTTGGATGCGGATAAATTTCGATTCGTGGATTTACATTAATTCTATAAAGGAACATAGATGCCTAAATAAGGTTTCCATACCAGTGCGAGACGTATCAAATAAGAGAATACAGATGGCTGTGGTCCAGATCACTCAGTGTTGATAACCCACAAGAAAGCCCTTTAAAGTAATAAAGCACGACACTTGTGCAGGAGAAAAGAAAGAATAGAAGTCTCACCGGAAGAATTAAGGACGACAGAGAAAGAATAATAAAGATCAGATGAGCTAATGGAAAAGCTCAAATGACTCAATCTCATAGAGTAGCAAAGTGCGTACCAAGTGCATATATCAATTACAAAATATCAAGTGTAGAACTGTTACAGAACACTAATAGAACATTCTAGAAACTCGATGTGTTTTTCCAGAATGGATTAAAGAACGCTATACGAAAGCAACGAACATTCATTTTTACGCGGACAGCAAATAGTGAGCGGGTTAAGTACATTGATACAATGGTGAACATTTTCATTACAAAGAACGGATTTATCTACAGACTCAAGCAGACGGAGCCGTCAGGGTGAGATCGTTCTGTGGTGTCTATATATCGTCCTGTACTTTAGCCGAGAGAAGAGACGAGAGAAAGACACGAAGACTATCTATCAACCTCTTATCTAGCAGGCACACCAGAAGAACACTAGCAACTACACAGACAATACCCATCCATACACAAGACATCTTCTTCTTCTTCTTCAGCATTCCGAGCCATTGAGGTTCTTTGCTGCAAATACAATCTGTCTCCATTCGTCTCTCTGGTGGACCTTCTCTTGCCAGTCGTTGATTCCAAGTGCTTGTAGGTCTGTGTGTATATTATCTCTCCACCGCCTTCTTGGTCTATTTTATAAAAATACATCTTTTATTTAATGTTAAAAGGAACTGTTGTCGGAGTATGTGTTGAGGGAATGATAGAGAGAGTGAAAGAAAGGGATATATGGATGATAAGACGGAAGAGAGGAGTGTAGAAAAAAAGTCAGTAACTAAATCCCAACAGATAATCAGGTTAAAGATGTGCATGTTGATTCCAATCTCCTCTCTGGAATTTAACAGGACAGCGGCCGGCTCACTTATCCTGTAAGTTACCAACGCGGCGAGAACCGCTTCCAATTCTCGCGAGCTGCGTTACCCTACGTGGATAAAAGGGATTACGGAGAAAGTCGTTTAACCCATAGGCCAGGGAGACGGCACATTAATATTAGGGAAAGCTAACACACAAACATTTACTTTACAGACAAGCAAAAACTGCATTCTATAAAATGAAAAATGCTTTGTGCAATAAGTCACTGTCCTTGAAGGTTAGGAAAAGAGTTATTGCATGTTACACAGAACCACTTTTAACATACGGCTGCGAGTCCTGGGCAATTAGTACACAGGCGAAAAAGATCCCTGGAAGCCTTGGAGATGTGGTTTTATAGAAGAATGCTGAAAATTAGTTTGACAGCCAAAAAGAACAATCAGGATGTTTTAAGGGAACCTGAGTCGCAAAGACAACTTATCACAAATATCAGAAAGATGCAGTCCTCGCCTTTTGGCCACGTTATGAGAAGACAAAAACAGGAATATGTTGTGACAACCGGAGAGATATTCGGAAAGAGATATAGAGGAGGACAGCGTGAAAATATTATTGATAGTCTTGTGTCATGGCATGGAAGGGAGTCAACACACAAATTGATCCATGACGTCGGAGATCTTAATTTATGGAGAGGCATGATCGCCTACGCCAGCGGGCAAGGCACAGGATGATGAACACACACACACACACACACACACACACACATCAATTATGTGAACTAAAAGTTGTAGCACGTTATGGACTACGTTTGAGTTCAAAGCCAGCGAACAAAAAATAAATCATTACTTAAAAATAAAAGGACTACACAAAACAAATACATCATATAATAAGTCGCCTGTAACAAACAGACTCAAAGGAATCATTGCACACTTTTTAGAATGCAGTCGTCATCATCATCAAGCAGGTCGTTTGAAGAACGTTGCTGGCATTGCAGCCTCTGAATATTTGCCGATTGTCCTAAGTTCTATCTCGTGCACTCTCATACTTGCCGATTGTCATCAGTTCTCCTGTCTCATGCACTCCCATACTCACGGCGCCTACGTTGTTCTGCCCTCGTGCTGGCTGTCTTCCGGGAACCATGTCCTGGATCACCATTTGTCTTAAACTACTGTAATACGGCCAAAGCATCCCAGTTTCCGAGACATAATAGTTTGTCAGGTAATATGTTTTTATGTTCAGATTGTTTAGAATGTCAGTATTTTTCGATGGCTACAATACTCTATACAAGAGTTTTAAAGCCAAGAGGTTCCACCAGGTTTGATCCTATTAGGCTGGGGCATTTTAGGCAAAGCGGCCTGTCGAAGGCGTCGCAGACAGCATGAACTTCCTAGCTCCTGCGACTACCCCCAGGAATCTCCGAGAAAACTATTCGTGAATCGAAAATCGTAATCCGGAATCAAACCCACAACCTTTGGAGCACGAGGCAGGTGACATAATTACTTCGCCACGGAGACTCCATGATCGATGATACTCTAATAGCATGTGAATATATGATACTCTAATAACATGTGAGTAGATGATACTCTAATACCATGTGAATAGATGATACTTTAATAACGTGTGAATAGATGATACTTTAATAACATGTGAATAGATGATACTCGAATAACATGAGAATAGATGATAATCTAATAAAATGTGAATGGATGATACTGTATTACCATGTGGATATATTATACTCAAATAACATGTGAATAGATGATACTCTAATAACATGTGAATAGACAAGTCATGATTTTTCTACTGCTGTGATTGCGAAATTTATCACAAATCATGTTCGTAGGTTTCCAATAAAAAAGATGTTCTCAAAAATACGTGTAGGCTGGTGTTGTGCCTTACGTTCTTCAGATTGTTTAAGTTTTTCAGTTTCCTGTGCATTACTATGTACGTCCAGGCAGAGATCCGACTTCTTCTCAACAGTGCCCATTTTTACTGATTATTGAACCTACGTATTCAATTTTTTTTAAATGCATATCGTAATCAATCGGCTATTATAAAAGGTCACAAGGAGAACACTGGAAATCTTTTTATACGATCACGATCCGCTATATCAGTGAGACTCAGAAGTGTTCTAGTGTCCGCCTCATTGCTTTCTCGGCCACGCCTGAGCGTTCAGTTGAGAGGCAGCTATTGCTCAGGAAATGATTCTTTTCACCAGAGTAAACGATAAAGTAGGAAATAATTACGTTCACTAGAGTAAAGTGTAAAGTAAAGTACCCTTTTATGCGCCTTGAGACGTATTGCGCGTATGGTGCCAGCTCATATTTTTATATATAAAGGGGTATTTTCACAAATTTCAAACAAATAGAACGCTATATAAAGCAACGAAAGAGCTAGTGAACAGCTGCATGTATTGGGCCAAATGGGAAGCCGTAGGAGTGTAGTAACTTGCTTAGACTCCTGTCAGTTAATTCACCTACACTCTTGCCTACTAACTTGCCTAGACTCTTGCCTCCCGGCCCGGTAGTCATGGGTTCGAATCCGTTTCCAGTGGAGTTTATTATTTTTTTTTAAAACTTAACCAAAGCTCCCAGGTGGACAAAGCATTTTGTTTTAAAACATGGATACCAGGAAACATCTTGGAAAGTGAAGGCGGCCAGCGCTGACATTGATAACTTCAAAACAATGTATTCCTTTAGTGAATTTAAATTACCATCGGGATAACAGATTTTCCACATTTGAAAAACATCTGTGACTGTGTTTTAATTGTTTCAGCTTAAATATTCATTTTGCTACTTCATATAACACACTACTCTGCAGTATGCACCTGACGAGATGCAGTGAAGTATGCCAGACAATAAATCGTGCAACATATTGTTTGTGACTTATGTGTTTAGATGTTGATAACATTATCACCTGAGTGTCGACTAATGTATATAAATATGAGTCTAACACCATATGAACAGACGTCGTAAAATGTGTATGCGAGTCCTATACTTGATTACTGCGCCAAATGCCAAGTGTCACAATGAGGTTGGATTGATAGCAACAACTTACAGCTCCCATATAAAACAGAAATCTACACGGACTCATTATTCTTGATATAATCTTTACGGTGCCAGCCATCCCCGGGCAGCTATTTGGGAGGTCGGTACCGCCTACGTATGTGACAAACTGTCAAAATTGTTGTCTGCATAATCATGCTGGGTTTTAAATGATACAAATTTACGATAAACTGAACTTTCTATTTCGTTCTAATTCTTGACACCAAAATCTCCTGTCAGTAATTCTACGTGTTAAAGTTAAGATTCGAATTCTTACAGCTAGTTTTCATGAACGTAATGTTAACAGCGTTCGTTCAATATAATCCGTAAATTCTGCAAGATTTCTGCAGTTATAATGTCTGACACACTTCTTGTGCGTCGTTTACAAAACTTCATAATCCGCAGTTTTAACATATTAGAGAGAACATAATGTTTCAATGCTCTGGGATATATTATTCCAATACGTCAAAGTAAAATTATATATATATATATATATATATATATATATATATATATATATATATATATATATATATATATATATATATATATATATATATATATATATATATATATATATATATATTCGCGGTAGAGTAGTGGCCAGACGCTCACCTGACAGCCTGGTGGTCGCTAATTCGCATTCGCATCGAGGTCCGTATTCGTATCTCAGATCTACCCAGTCGAATATTGGGTGCCAGGAAATATATTGGGAAATAAAGGTGGCCTGTGTGATAACGAAAACCTCAATAAATGGTGCCGATCGGTCTATACAAATAGTCCTTTCCTAAATGTGCCAAAGGGATGTAAGGGTGTCTTTTATTTTTATGATTTTACTCTTATTACTAATCTATATCTATAAAAATCGTTGTATGTATGTATGGATGTATGTGGATCCGTCCTCTATGCGTTCGTGAACGGTCCATCCGATTGAGATGAAATTTTCTACACGTTTTCCTTTCATTCCTGTGCAACCAACTGTCATAGTTTTATCTATCAGCTATCAGCTATTACCTTCATAAAATTTAATTTTGTAATTACATGACTGAACATAAGAAAATATAAACAAAATATAAAAAAAGGGATATAACTTTTAGTAGCATTGTTATATCTTAAGTTAAGTCCCCTGGCTATAGATATCTATATGAATTAAATGAGATGCCCCCCACCAGGGACTGGGTGCAGCCATGCCAGGTCAGACAGACAGATAGACAGACAGATAGACAGACTGACAGACAGACAGATAGTCGGGAAAGGGAGCCAAGTTTACTTTAGATATATCTCTTCCAATCATATTTTCTATCTATTCATCTATTCTATCTATATTTTGTTGTTATGTTCGGGCCGAACATAGATAGACAGATAGATAGATAGATAGATAGATAGATAGACAGAAAGATAGATAGATAGATAGATAGATAGATAGATAGATAGATAGATAGATAGATAGATAGATAGATAGATAGATAGATAGATAGATAGATAGATAGATAGATAGATAGATAGATAGAAATCAAATCAAATCAAATCAAATCAACTTTATTAGGGTCACAAATTGGGCGCGCAGGCCCGTCTTACATTCGGCCCTTCCAATCACTCGTCTTTCGTTCATCAAGAGCATTATACATTTGCATAGGAAGAAAAATAAACATTGTGAAATGAATGTTGTAAACATAAACAAGGCTAATTACCATGGTATGAAGCCCATCTCCCACCTATCCATACATCACCCCACCCACACAACACCCCCACCTACCCACACACATGCGCACCAAGGGACACATACACACCCCCACCTACCGACACACACACCAAGGGACACATACATACCCCACCAACCGACCCATCCCCCACCCACACACACTGCCCTCACCTGATCCCCCAACCAAAACACACTCGCCACCCACAAACATTCCCCCACCAACCCACACATCCCACGCCCATCCACATTCTACCCCACACATCCTCTCCCCACCCACACCTCAAACCACCCTTCCCCCAGCCACATCTCCATCGACAACATATTCCCCACCCACACACACAATCCCCCACCAACCCACACATCGCACATCCACTCACACATCCCCAAACCATACACACACATCCCCACCAACTGACATGTCCCTACCCCCCCCCCCCCACACACACACACATCTCCCTAACCATCCATACATCCCCAATCCACTCACACACACACCACCACCCACACATACAACTTCCACCCACCCACACATGCCTTAACCTAATCCCCCACCACACAATCCCCCACCCGCACATCACATACACCCCCTACCACGCACTATTCCCAACCCACGCACCACACACACACATATCCCTCACCAACACATCCCCACTTACACACCACACACATATCCCCCACCCAGATACCACAAAATAATCCCACCCACACCCACACAGATACCCTTACCCATCCACCCCACATACCCCCACTCACACACCACAAAAATCCCCCACCCACACACACATACCTCACCCACACAATATCACCAACCAACACACCACACACCTCTCCCCACCCACACACGCATTCCCTACCCGTCCACCAACACACACTCACTCACACATCCTCCACTACGCACCCACACACCCCCACCAACCCACTCCCAACCAAACATCTCTCGATCACAATACCCCTACCCCCACACACATCCTCCACCCACTCACACATCCCACCCCGACACATACAACTCCCTCACCCACCTACACATCCCTAAGCCACTCACACACCCCCACCCACACATTCCCCATCCACATACACACATCTCCCACCCACACTCCCCCACATACTTCCCCCAACCACCACAATCCCCTGCTCACCCACACATATACCCCACCCATACGCACATTCCCCACACCCATCACACACATCCCCCACACCACATACTATCCTCCACCCATACCACCACAAACATACCCTCCACCCACACATCATTCACACATCCCCCACCAACACACCGCACACATATCTCAAACCCACACACCATACACTTCTCCCCACCCGCCCTTCCATCCCAAATCCACCCAACACAATCCCCTACCCACACAACCCCGCCTCCCACACATACTTCCTCAAACCATCCACACATCTCCACCCACATAAACACACATCCCCTGCATCCGTCCCATACACATATCCTCCACCCATACACACATCCCCCACACCCATTCCAACACCCGTACTTTCACCCCCACACATCCATCCACACATCCCACCAACACCCACAAATACCACTACCCACCAAAACCCACACACCACAACCCATCCAAATGCATACCCCCACCCACACACCCCCACCCACACATATCCCCACACTCACACACATCCTCCACATACACTCACACTTCCTCACATCTAGACACATACAAAATGTCTCACGTTAGTATTGAAACTAGTATGAACAAACTCCCACACTTTACTCACACATACACTGACACTTTTCATGAGCAGTCTCATAAAAATGTTAAACATGGAGAAAAATGTGTACATAAAATGTATGTGACGTAAAAATAGTGATGCTCTCTCTCTCTCTCTCTCTCTCTCTCTCTCTCTCTCTCTCTCTCTCTCTCTCTCTCTCTCTCTCTCTCTCTCTCTCTCTCACACACACACACACACACACACACATTCACTCTCACGCTCACACATTCACTCTTCTGCTCATTGATTCACTCTCACACATTCACTCTCCCGCTCATTCACTCTCACGCTCACTCATTCACTCTCCCGCTCACTCATTCACTTTCCCGTTCACTCATTCACTCTCCCGCTCACTCATTCACTCTCCCGCTCACTCATTCACTCTCACGCTCACTCGTTCTGTCTCTCATTCACACTCACTGACTCACTCACTCAAACTACAGTAATGAACATGAGTTTATATTATGCATGATAAAATCAAATGGTATTTAACTGATAATATGACAGATGAGAATACACAAACATATGGATTCGCGTGTTACATAACATGCGTGTTACATGACATGCATCTGCTCAGCTCTCTCTCTCTCTCTCTCTCTCTCTCTCTCTCTCTCTCTCTCTCTCTCTCTGTATTCTTTCATATACACACACTCACACGCATGCGCGCGCTCACACACACACACACTAACACATCAACTCTCCCACTGTCTCACTCTCTAACACACAATCCTTCACACACACACTCACTCTCTCAATTACACTCTCTCACACATACACATACACATGAACGCATGCACGCACGCATACACTCCCTCACTCACTCTCACACATACACGTACGAATGCATGCACTGACACATTCCCCCACCATTTCTCGCTCAATCACTCTCTCCACACACACGCATGCACGTGCGCACACACGCATTCACTCTCTCCCTCTCACTGACACCCACTTTCTCTCTCTCTCTCTCTCTCTCTCTCTCTCTCTCTCTCTCTCTCTCTCTCTCTCTCTCTCTCTCTCTCGCTCCCACTACGCACACACATATATAGTGAACAATTATAGTTAAACAATTATAATGAACAATTATACTGAACAATTATACCAGTA
>JACEFZ010000288.1:597500-609236 GCA_014155875.1 Cepaea nemoralis | reverse complement strand
TCTGACATAAGTCATAGGAGAATACACATACTTAAGACTAGGTAAAGTAGGGAATGTCATAAAAGAGCTCAGAAATCCCAGTAACCATCTATACTAGAATCACTATGTTACTTCTCAGCTAAATTCGGCCGACGCCCATAATACGGTTTCACACTCAAATACACTATTTTATATTTATACTCTACACCACCACTACCTTATAATTATCCTTGGCTGAATTGGGAGTACTAATTGCACAATAAATACAAAACGTTCATCAGTATTATCCGACTTGAAAAGTTGTAACTCCCTTTTCATAATCCCTTAAGAATAAACCACCACTTCTCGTGGAAACCAAATATCACACTAAATTCCACTAGAATATCCAGCCTATTAATACTCTGTCTCTGTACGACGATATGGGCTTATTCCACCAGTTTCCCCCTTTCCTCCACATCAGTTTTTTTATCTATACAACAACAGCCGAAATTCTCTTTTGATGCCCCGTCCTGTCGTGACATCAATGATTCTCCATTCGTCTCCTCCGATCACCCATCGTCGCCTTCGTTACTACAAACGACTATGAAACGCTGTGATCGTGAATCTCCGTTTTCCCACTTCAAAGGTTGTTGAAAATACGATATAGCGATCCACCGGTGTTCAAAGGTTTTGAAATCGCTGTTTTTCAGTTGTCCGTAGACTCCGGTCTCATCTTCACTCGTTCCTATCGTTCAATCAACGCTCTCTCAACAAGCAAAATGCCGCGGCTTAAGATGCCGTACGTTGTTCTAGTAACATATTGGATCGTTGATCTCTAGTATCGTGACACGTTCATTCGTTCGTTCGTTCATTAGTTAGTTAGTTAGTTAGTTAGTTAGTTAGTTAGTTAGTTAGTTAGTTAGTTAGTTAGTTAGTTAGTTAGTTAGTTGGTCGCTGTTTCAACATCACAGCAACGGGTCGTCCCCACTATGCTCCGTTCATGTGCCTGTGAATATCACACGAAATGCTCCTTACTGCCCTATGTGAAAAGTGAAATAGACAGGACTCTCGACAAGCCAACAGCCCGAACAGGTACATTGTGCATAATGCCGCAGTCAGAATACCAACACAAAAAGTCCTCCACGGAAAATACAGTTCATCGTCGATGGAGCGGTAGTCACTAGAAAACCAGCAGCCACACAATACTGCATTAAAAGTCGAGAGCGTCGATTTCATTACCCCTTGATTTATCCCATATCGCTCGGTCCCATTCGGCAGGGCGGCCCGCTGAAAGCATCGCACAAAGCACCAACACCGTATCTCCAGCGACGACCCCCAGCAGTCTCTGAGAAAAATGCACTCGTGAATCGAAAGGGCAGTCCAGTCAATTCCAAGCCACAGGCCGACTGCCATTGTTCCGAACATGCAATTCACGCTACAACAATCGGGGACATATGTAACAACATTCTGAACGATATTCACAGTTTACAGTGTCGCGCCAAGCACTCAACTCAGAAGCAGGGCGATGAAACCAAGCACTACCAGTCTAACATGATGAAAATCCAACTGCAAACCGTAGCCAGAAGTATAAACACTAAAGCGGCTTAACGACTCAATGCCTATCCGCCATGTTGGGGACCGGAAGTTTTTCACCACCAAATTCAAGACAAACTGATGTTATAACTGTACATCTTGGCATATCGTTTGTTGGCTCTTGAAATATTTTGTTCCCTGAACAAACCATTTCACATTTAAACCATAATCATTCACTTTATTAAAAATAACATTTTATTTTCTCTGTAGAGAAGGAACAATGTAACAAATTCTCTGTAGTTGTAAATTACATTCACTAGAGCATAAACAGGATTTTCTTTTGTCTTTTCAAATGACCTATTGCAGGAAAGAACAGAAGGAATAAAGATGTGTAAGCAGAAAAGTTAAAATATGACGAATCATGCGACAAAAGTTATTAGATGAAAAGATGTATGTCACAATAATTATGAGGCAATGTGTTAACGTCTTTCTCTGTAATCCCGTATATTCTCGTGAATGACTCAGCTGCGTGAGAATCGGCAGCGGTTCACGCCGCGCTGGTATCTTACGGGGGTATGTCAGCCGGTCGCTCAGAAACCAGTGGCAAACTACTGAGCGTAATCTTGCCTAGTACACCAACAGCAGCTGAAGGATGCCCTTAGGTTCATACCAGAATACGATCAGCGTTGCCAGTGGTGGATTGTGCTCAATATTTAAATTTCAAATCCCGAAGCAACCAAATAATCAGTTTGATTATTGCTCACTGGATTTTAGGAGGCCTGGTGTTCCTTGCCAGTGAGAAGTCCTGATCGTTCGGGTCCACATCGATTGACGGACGTCAGTCGCGGCGATTGTGCAATCTTGAGCATAGCCTACGATGGGTGACATTGTGGTATTCTGTTATGATAATGTGGCGTGTCCAGCGAGTGCCGCGTGGTTACACACCCGCTTCACATGCCAGTGATCCGGGGCTTGTTTCCGGGTCCGGTCAGGGATATGCACTACTGACGAGCTCAAACGAGAGCGTAACTCGAGTATAGTGCTTCCATATTAACGTGGATATGCCTTAGTTTCATACCAGAATACGATCAGCGTTGCCAGTGGTGGGTTGTGCTCAATATTTAAATTTCAAATTCCGAAACAACCAAATAATCGACTCTAGAATTGATGTAGATACACTGAGCTACCTCCATCCGATCAACAGTTGACATCCCTCAACCCTCATTATACCAAACATTTCCGGACACATACTGGTCTAACCAACCACTTCCAAACCCATTCTAGGACAATATGGTCCTCTTGGCAACAATGAACACACGGCACAGTGGATGGACAACACAACGTGTGGCAAACGCAATCCTGGTGGCCAAATGCAGACCAGAATAAGTTAATAAATGTGGGGTCGTCTCAGCTATTTAGCTAGGGATCCACAGAACAGACTACCCTCTTACCGTAGCAACGTTAAAACTTGCTAAAGACTGAAGGCATTGCCCAAAGCAATGTAGTAGAGATAAAAAGCCAGAGGCAACTACCACGCTACAGTTTTAAAAGAAGAGATAATGATGTTTCTAAAATATCATCTTATAACTGCTCGGAGCTTGGATGATGCCAATAGCAGAGGACAGACAAAACATTGGAGAAGCATAATTAGGATTCAACCTAACCAGTCTAACTAGTCAACAACATAAAGAGAAATTATCAGCACATGCTTAGAGACCCAAAACATTCGAAGTTATAACGGCACTAGCTGAATGCCTCGTGTATCTTTACAATAACATACTGACACTAGCACATTATACGCCGGTGAGTCAATAAGTAAGTCACACAGTTCTGTGGGATGGCAGGTAAATGTAGTTGGTGTTTTCTACAGGTGTCATTAGGTAACAGCAACATCGAACTTTATATTCCTGTTAGTCAGGTGGCACTGGGTGTCTCATGCGCATACGCAGCGCATAAACAACATGGCGACTGTACTTATGGAGTGTACAACCAAAGCGCAACGAGCTGTTGTGCGTTTTTGTTTTTTTTTCAATGGGCAAAAGGACTGCCTGGAAAGGACTTTCATAAGGAAATGCTTCCTGTTTATGATGACAAATGTTTGTCCCGTAAAGCGGTGCAAAGCTGGATAGAAACCATCCTTCTGCGCCTTGTGTCCAAAAGTCCAAGGTTACGCCATCAGCAGGGAAGGTTATGCTGCCAGTGTTCTGGGATTGTCAAGGAGTGCATTTAACCAATTTCAAGAAGAAAGGTGACAATGTGAATTCTGAATCGTACTGTGAAGTTCTATCGATGCTTCATGATGCAATTTGAAGAAAACGTCCAGGACTGCTGACTAGAGGAGTGTTGCTTCTTCATGACAATGCCAGACCACATACGGCTCGATTAACTCAGGAGAAAATTAACCAACTAAGGTGGGAAGTTCTGGAACATCCACCTTACAGCCTCGACTTAGCCCCTAGAGATTTCCACCTTTTTTGGTCCACTGAAAACCCACCTTGGCTGGAGACATTTCACGAATGACGCTGAAGTTGAATGTGAAGTGAAAACGTGGTTAGAAAACAGAGCAAGCAGTTCTATGCAGCCGGTTTGAGAGGACTGATAAAACGATGGGATAAGTGCATCAATATTGGTGGAAATTATGTTGAGAAATAAAGGGACAATGTATGCATAAAAATAAACTGGTTTCAAACTGTTACCATATTTAGTTATGTTTCTACAGCCATTTGTGACTTACTTATTGACTTCCCCTCGTAGGCGGCCGCAAGAAAATGCCCAAGGATACGGATCAAACCCAACACACGCAGCATGAAGCAAGTATCCAACGTTTTTATCACAGAAACACACTGAGTTTAAACACAACAAGATTTACATTGACATTAACATCCCTAGAATTTAATTCTTGGTACACTATATGCTGCTAAATCATGTTCAGCAAATACTTTAAAATATTCATTTAAAAAAACGGAAAGGGTCAGCTTTGCAAGAATACATTCACATGGTGTCCGCCCCAGACGTTAATGGATTAAATTCCCAGGATAGGAGTGGACATTGTTTACAAGTACCATTGGTTTAAATTGAAACCACACGCTTATTTATCACTTGGGTAGTCATATCAGACACCGACCCTTCTCAGATAATGTAAAGTGCATGAGGTCCAGTACACAACTTAGAAATACCACGCAACCCGAACCTGCAGAGAGAAGGTTTTTTTTTTTTTTTTGATAGGGGAGAAAACCTACCCTCACATAGATAAGAGTTGTTTACCTTGGATGGAATCTGGCTACAGAGTACTAGTTAGTTAACTGCATATCCATTACTGGGCGTTGCGATCAACCCCAGCAATTTATGGCTGTTTGTGATATTTTGGCAAGTGTGTAGTTTGTGATTCCTTTCTGAACGACCGGCACCCATACCACTGTATGCAAACCAATGCACAGCCTTCTACTTCCAAATCGCCCGCAGCTGTGTTTCGAACGCAGTATGCGGTATTGTGAACTGCGTTCCGCAGCGCTGGCAAAGGGTGTTTGTGATATTTTGGCAAGTGTGTAGTTTGTGATTCCTTTCTGAACGACCGGCACTCATACCACTGTATGCAAACCAATGCACAGCCTTCTACTTCCAAATCGCCCGCAGCTGTGTTTCGAACGCATTATACGGTATTGTGAACTGCGTTCCGCAGCGCTGGCAAAGGGTGCCAACCTGACACAAATGCATGCTGAAGACAGACATACTGAACTCCGAGGTGCCTAACAAAGTGGTACATACTACCCCTCCAAAGAAGTATGAGGAAAAAGCAGAATGCCATTCTTACAGTAACACACAACCTGTGAGACTAGACATGTTTATACGTTCTGAACATATTACTGTAAAGTCACGCCATTCTGAATGCATTCTTTTATTCTGGCGTTCGATCGCTTTGTACTCAAGCGTAGTCCATATACGTACTACTCCTAGCGCACTTGACTGATTTTTGCGTGTGCATTACCTTTCCCTATTAGCAGTATCCCTCGCCATTTATTATTTTGTGCATTTAAAACAGTACTATACTATTTATCACTGTGTGCACCTAGACAGCACTATACTATTTTTCACTATGCACCCGTCGACGTTTGGTGCAGGAGAGCCTTGCGTATGATACCGCAACATCTAGCTTAAGAATGGAGGTGGAGGCGGTCAGTGCAGCTTTCCGTTGGATGGAGAACATGATACATACACATATCGTGATTGTAACTGACTCAGAAAGCATGCTGAGGAGGGTGAGGACAGGTAAGCTTCGTACAGAGTGGCTTGCTTCGCTTCGGAGTCACTGGTGGCAGGCATCACCTGGCTTTTCTCCGGGGCAATCCGGTGTGCTGGGAACGAACAGGCGGACAGATTGGCTGGCTCGGCAAAACTTGGTGGAGTATTGATGCATGACAAGGCAGACGTGGTTGCGGCCTTGTGGGAGCATGTGTACACCTCGGAGGAGCAAATGGATCACCATGGTCTGGCAAGAATGAGGCAGCGAGGAGTGACGAGGGGATCTGGCTGACGCTCGACGCTCAGAGGAAAGGCGAGACAGACATATAATCAGATTGCTGCTGGAACTATTGGTGTTGGAACTCTTCGCTGGCTGCTGTGGATGGGGACGGAGCGCTTATGGGAATGCCCCGAATGCTGTGATGTCGGTTCCTAAATCAATCAATCAATCAATCACTATGCACCCAAACAGCACTTATATTCTATTTATTACCCTGCTAATTTAGATGGCACTCTTAGTCTACTGATCACTCTACACACTTACGCACTAAAGCAACCCAAACTGAATTAACGCACTCTATAAATGCACGGTTATATAGTTAGTTAGTTAGTTAGTTAGTTAGTTAGTTAGTTAGTTAGTTAGTTAGTTAGTTAGTTAGTTAGTTAGTTAGTCGCAGTTCCAACTTCACAGCAACGGGTCGTCCCCATTATGCTCCGTTCCTGTGCCAGTGAATATCACACAAAACGCTCCCCACTGCCCAATGTGAAAAGTGGAAAAGACAGGAGTCTCGACAAACAACAGCCCGCACAGATACGGTTATATAAATACACACAAACATCAGAAACCAAACACATCTGTTTTGCAGGGAAACAAGCGCAAAAAGTTCATTAGCATTCAAACTGCTGCCAAATTTTGGTGACCACGCTTTGTTGTGCCTTTGGTTTTTCATGGTCCTTAATCAGTTCAGTCTCAATCTTCAGCTATCATGTCGTCTGCTAGTTTTTCACCAACTTGCCAGGCAGATATGTTCTGATGCTTGCTACTATGAGTCTGGCAATAGATGCCCACAAACGAGGAATGTTTTGAATTTTGGAAATCCTGACCATCTAAACGGGCAACAACAGTATGCTGTAGTTGTTGTACTGCTTGACTGCCATCGATACTGGATACCCCTCCTCTCAAGGTTAGCTGGCTTTTAGAGATTTCTGTAAAAACTGAAACTGGCTGAAACTGAAACACTACATCCACCTTTCAACTTTCTTAGATAAGATCTTTCCACAACACACATAATTTTTGAATCGTGGTCATGAATCTTGCGGAGGAGGGTCAAAGAAACATCATCATCAGCCCTGCACTCAACAACCATGGCGCTCTGGGACACCGCATACATACACTATTCTGGACCCTGAACCTGCAAAATCCACTCATGCCAACTCAAGACCGACCATAGCAAGAATGATGGCGTCGTACATGTCTTGTTCTGCCAGTTTCTTGAATCTTGTGTTCAGGTTGCATCTAATACTTTCTATCTTGAACTGTGGATACATACTCTGAGCAGCTTGTCCGAGAGAACTGGTGCTAATGACACTTCCGGGCGGTAAATCTATCAGAATTTTTCCTCTGTACTTTGGATGCATCATCACTGATCATATGGGCTGTCTCTCTTGCACGCGCATCCAATGACCAGTCCATCAGGAAGAGTTGTGGACAGATCTTTGAGAGAATGCACAACAAAATCCACCTGTTTCTTTAGCAAGGCAGTTTCCCGTTCTTTAGTAAAGAGTGACTTCTCACCAGTTGTTGAAAATTAATCCAAAATTCGGCGTCCGGTTATGAACATGGGCACTGTCTCAAATTTCAGAGTTGGATCCAAAGCCTTCAGTTTTTGAATCACAGATGTGGTCTGACTAATCGCAAGCTGACTTCTTCTCGTTCCCACGTGTACAATCCTTTCTTCTGCTATTCTGTTTTGTTGAATAGTGAATATACAATATAGTCACCGTGAGTTGAGGAACTTCAGTCTGGTGCATGCAAACATAATTTTTAATGGAGCATGACGATAGATTTAATTTCGCAGGATTCTATTTCATATGGCTCAGTCTTATTCACTAGGACGGCCTGCTGGTCTCTGGCACTAGAGTACAGACTCTGTGAGTTGATGGACTTCCCAGTCTGGATTTTTTGTAAATCAAAAGACTTTTAAGGCCTCGAGTTTGACAGTTCCTGGACTTTATATTCTGGTCTTTGTGAGTTAAATGACTTTAGTGTGTGGACTTTAAGAGTTGACTGACCTGGCTCGGTTGTTTGTCTGTGCAGCTTTTGATATAATTAGAAGGTGAGATAACACAGGTGCCATTAGGTCTATACAAAATATGGGCCTGACATATCTGGTCTATACAAAATATGGGCCTGGCATATCTGGTCTATACAAAATATGGGCCTGGCATATCTGGTCTATACAAAATATGGGCCTGGCATATCTGGTCCATACAAAATATGGGCCTGGCATATCTGGTCTATACAAAATATGGGCCTGGCATATCTGGTCTATACAAAATATGGGCCTAGTATATCTGGTCTATACAAAATATGGGCCTGGCATATCTGGTCTATATAAAATATGGGCCTGGCATATCTGGTCTATACAAAATATGGGCCTGGCATATCTTGTCTATACAAAATATGGGCCTAGTATATTTGGTCTATACAAAATATGTGCCTAGCTTATTTGGGATATACAAAATATATGCCTAGCATATAGAATAATGTACTCTATCATACCAAACATATAATAATGAACTCTATCGTTAAATCGGTAAAATCACAGAGAACTCAATTTTCGGTAAATACATAGAGAGCACACTTTTGTTTGGTACATGCATAGAGAGCACAATTGTGTTTGGTTCACATATCGTAGAGAGCACACTTTTGTTTGGTACATACATGTAGAGCACACTTTTGCTTCGTACATACATAGAGAGAACACTTTTGTTTGGTACATATATAAAGAGTGCAAGTTTATGTAAAATCACAGAGAGCACAATTTTCGGTACTTACATAGAGAGCACGATTTTCTTTATATACATTCGAACAACTTTCGTTACATAATAGAGAGCACAATTTTCGGTACATAGCACAATTTTCGTTACATAGAGAAAGCAATTTTCGGTACATACATTGAGAGCTCAATTTTCGTACATACATAGAGAACACAATTTTCGGTACATACACAGAGAGCTCAATTTTCGGTACATATACAGAGAAAGCATTCATAGAGAGGCGAGGAAACGACGCTGACGCTGGACAGCACACACATTGATAAAACCTGAAAATAATATCACTAGAATGTCTTTTTCTAGAACCCACGGGACAAAATAATTAGAGGACGACATAACAGCACACGGAGAAGAGAATGTTAGACACCTACTAACAATTAACTATTCCTCAAATAACGGGATGTCTGCAGTATTTGCAGTACTTGATGACTCATCTTACTGGCTTTTGTTCTAAATTTCATTTCCAAATAGCAGTTTCCACTGAATGATGTTGTGAGGACATGGAGGGAGAGGAGATACGACGACTTAGCTTGGGTTGGTTGGGCTTATGTGCGCAGTGGGAGGTGGATGGCAGATGGAAATCAAACCTTTCCTATTATATGTTGCATTCGCACCGTTTTACTGCATTTGCCATACATTTCATTTGTGAATGCATTAATCTGAAATCTGAACTGATTACCGCATTTTAAGATTGATTGTTTGTTTTGTTGACAGCTGCCCCAGGCGCCACAAAACTGGACTGGTGTACGCAAGGCAATCTCTGTATCTGCAGCTTGCATGCAGTGCCGCCTGGATCAAATGTACATCAAAGAACACGCCCCTGACTACAAAGGCAACATGAGTGAAGATTGCCTGTATCTCAACATCTACGTCCCACAGAGGTAATCCTTCAAGTTGGCATTGTTGCAAAAGCTGTGCATGTCGTGCGCGAACTGGCATTTTTATTTTCGCTCGCTCGCTTTGAACTCAAGCGTAGTCTATACACACTACTTCTAGTAGTACTGTACTGCATTTTGCGTGTGGATAAGCTTTGAATATTAACAGTGTCCCTCGCCATCAGACAAACCCACTCCGACTTCAGAGGTACTTGTAATTTACACCCCCAAGTCAAGGACGACAGATCAACATTTTAGTCCAATTGACCGGTGTAGGCGTTAAATCCCGTACCTCGGCATCAGCACACCGGATGTTTAAGAACACGCTTTCTTATCTTTTCGCCATGCTGACATCTGAATGTGAGTTAGTTCAGTAGATATCAGGAGGATGTGTGTATAGTAAGGAGATGTGGATCATTTATGGGAAAGGGTTGATAAGAATAAGAGAAGTTGAGAAGAGACGAGGAGAAAAAGATGACGAGGGAAGATATGAGAAAATATGATAAGAGAATTGGAAGAAAAGGAGAAAGGTGGTGGATAAAAAAAAAAGAAAAAGAGTGAAATGGAAAGAAGAAACGAATAGGCGGTGGAAGATAAGCGATGAACAGAGAAGAAGCGTGGACAGTAGAGAACCGGAGAGACGATGGAAATAGATGACTGTAAAGACATGAAATGAGATCACAAGATAAAGAGAGGGAGGAAGATAAGAAGAATGGATGAGATGAGGCCAATAGAGAAGAAATGAGAAGCAGCTGTGTGAATAGTGGTGGAGAAAATAAAGATAAGAAAATAACAGAAAGAAGAGATGCGATGATATCAAACGCGGCCAGAAACGAGAATAAGATTAGAGGCGTGAAGGCAAGAAACATTAGAAAAGTGAAAAAAGTATGTTGTATAAAGAAAGACAGAAGAGAATCAAGGAGGTGAGAAGAAATATTAACACAAGAGAAGTCAAACTAACCAGGAAAACAGCTGAAAGTGGCCACTTGGACATGAAATTTAGAATAAAAGCCAGTTAGATGAGTCATCTGATATTGCTAGTACTGTAAACAACCCGTTATTGGAGGAACAGTTAATTGTTGGTAGGTGTCTTTATATAGTTAATGTTACTTAACACGCCTGCTACAGACTACTACAGTAAAGTAAAGAACACTTTGACACGCCGTTAGGCATCGCACATATGGTCTAGATCCTCATTTCTATAGACCAATCAGCATTCGATGGGTGATGTGGTCAGTTTCAGGCCGGAACCTTTTACTTTCCAAGCCATTCTAGGTACCCTTATAGACTGGGTCACCCTGGATTTTTAAAATCAGAATTTCCCAGCTACGGGTCGAACCAATGACCTCCATGGCGACAAGCGAGTGTCTGGCCACTACGCCACCGAGGCTCCGTGAAGACCTCTTTGGATAGAATCACGAATGAGGCAGTTCATCCAGAAGCAGATGGAAACCTTCATTTGATTGGATAGAATCAGGACTGAGGCAGTTCATCCAGAAACAGATGGAAACCTTCATTTGATTGGATAGAATCAGGACTGAGGCAGTTCATCCAGAAACAGATGGAAAATTTCATTTGATTGGATAGAATTCAGGGCTGAGGTGGGTCATCCAGAAACAGATGGAAACCTTCACTTGATTGGATAGAAACACGACTGAGCCAGTCCATCCAGGAACAGGTGGAAGTGGCACATGCCGATGATGATACTGATGATTATGACGATGATAATGAGTATGATGACTGCGATTATTATGACGATGATTATGATGATGATGATTATAACGATGACCATAATGATGATAATTATGATGATGATATGATATTGGCGACGATGATTATGACGATGAAGGTGACGTTGATAATGACGATGATAACTATTCTGATGATGATGATGATGATTATAATTATTATGATTATTATTTAGACCATGATGATGATGACTATAATGATTATGATAATTATTATGACGATGATCATGATAGCAATTATTATGGTAATTATTAGACGATGATGATGGTGATGATGATAATTATTATGATAATTATTATGACGACAATGATGACGGCGACGGAAC
>JACEFZ010000288.1:585000-595000 GCA_014155875.1 Cepaea nemoralis | reverse complement strand
CCCAAGAGACCATACTGCCCATGAGCCAGTCTTCCCCCATACCCAGATCATACAAACTCCTTGTCCACGATACTCCACAAACTCCCTTGTAACATATACTTAATAGTAACAATAATAACAACAACAACAATAACCACAGGGGTCGGCGTGGCTGTGTGGTCTAACGCTCTCACTTATTACCTTCATATGCCTTGTCTGCAGGGTATTGGGTTCATTTCCTACACCGGTCAGTTGGACTTAAGCGTTGACTTGTCGTTCACAAAGCAATGGCAAACTACTGAATATAAAAGTGTCTAAAAAACAACCTCGGATTGATCGTCACAACATGCTAAGGACACGCAACATTTTAAATCATAATAAAAACAATAACAAAAGTTAATTGCATGTTCTTAACTCCTTCATTTTTGTTTTAGCTGTTTGTGAATTACTAAGAATTTTTATGTTCAGTAGTTTGCATTGATATTGCAACTTGAGAGCAAGTCGATGCTGACCGATTGTATGGAGATTAGCACAGATCAGAAATGGAATAAAGACAAAGGAGAAAATAATTGCAGAAAGGTCAGACATTGAGCGTGTGAGACGTCAGATGGTGCGTGATGGGGGAAATGACCATGTGTTCACATGCATCTATTATGGACTAACATTTACAGAGCGAATTGGTCTGATCAAACACATTCGCTTGGTTGTAGTTATTATGCGTTTTTTTAGTACACTATAACCCACTATCATCTGTTAGGTGCCAATAATGTCAGTTTGCATTGCTTTCTGAACACCCGAAGCCCATACCTTGGACATCAACTCAATGCCGTCTGCTTCCAAATCATCTGCAGCTGATTTCGAACACTCCACTCGGTGTGTCGGAGATTTGTGAAGCCACGATGTCGGCTAATGGCGTACTAAAAACAAATTATTGTATGTCCTTTACACGTTCGTAGCAGTCAATCCTAGCATTTTTCGGTCGTTCGTGATACCTGGGCAAATTTACGTTCAGTAGTTTGCCACTGCTTTCTGACCGACCGGCATTATACTGCAGGTCGAAGTGTCTAGACCAGTGTTTCCCAACCTTTTTTGTGTGCTATGCCCCACCTAAGCCTTTTTTAAATTCTTATGCCCCCCCCCCCCCCCCCCCGCCAACAACATATGCATAATTTTTAATATTCAAAAATTGAAATGTTCACAAAGAAACTTGAATTCTTTTTTAGGAGGGCTCACGGCCAGAGGCCCCCCCCCTCCCCCCCCCCAGGTCCCGCGTCCCTGTGTGTCGGTTGTGTTGGGTGAATTTTTTATTTGTTTTTTGTTTGGCGGTTACCCCAGACAAGCTGATTCCCCCGCCTAACCCTTTTTTGTGTGGACCCTTAGTCTCACTGTGAGCTATTGCCCACAGTGGTCCACCAGGCCCACATCTAAGGTGAAGATATGTGATGGGTTTTTATTTGATCATGCCGACCCCGCCCAGACCAGGCGCACTACTTGGGGGGGGGGGGGGGGGCGGGGAGAGCAGCAGATGCACCGGATCCTAGCCAAAGGACCGATAGGTTTTAGGAAGAAATCACTAGGAAATTATTGAGCAAACACAGTAAGTAAATTTTCAAAACATTTAATGGAGAACTGAAATTCAAGTACAAAATAATTTTAATGAAAGTTTTTTATATTATTTTAATTATTATTTTAATTATTAGTAATTATGTAAATTTAGTGAGATCCTTGCGCTTGATGCTTGCTGCAAAGAGATTTTATGTCAGGTTCCAGTTTAGTTAACTTCAATCTCAAGTCTCCCCGTGTTGTTATATTCAGCCGATGTCTTCCATTTTCGAATTGCCCCCCTTAACAATCGAATTGCCCCCCTGTGGGGCGTGGGCACCACATTGGGAAACACGGGTCTAGACAATCAACCTGGGTTGATCGTATCGTTCTGCATAGGACATGGCCCATATTTAATAATAATAATAATTATTATTATTATTATTATTATTAATCACAATAACAACAATGACAATAATTATAGCGATCACAATAATAATAATAATAATAATAATAATAATAATAATAATAATATAGTTTTGTGACAATAATAATAACAATAATAATAGCAATCACAATAATAATAACAATAATATGTGAGTTAGTGGCACCTTACGGTCTTGACAGACAAAAGTATGTGAGTTGGAATGTGGCCAAAATTCCATCGCAATGCCTGTGCAGAGCATCAGAGAAACATGTGGTGCCCAAACGACATGTTCCCTCTCTTGGCCTTGCCTTGTGTATTCCAGAGGAATGGGTAACCAATACGTCTGGAACAAGGTAGGCTGCAGACGCTGGCGGCTCAGCGTCATACCTCCGAGACCTCGCCTCCACGAGCAGGTGGCGAGTGGTAGCCAGACCCTGGAACCCAAGGGACCCGACTTAGAGACGTTCAGCCAAGTCCCACAGGTGAGGGCCTCGTACGCGTCTGGAACATAGGATGCATACATCTGTCAATTACAAGTGTCCGGACCTGTGTAAAGCGTGTACTACCGACAGACTCCCCGCCTGACTTGTGCGGATCCCGCGACCACCAGGAATAGGCCTGCCGGAGATATCGCCGAAGATATTGCTAGTCTGTTGCGAGTAAATCTCCCATCCTTCCACTGTGCGGATCTCGCGACCAGCGACAATAGGTCCGCCGGAGATATTGCACGTCTGTTGCGGGCAAATCTCTACCGACTGACTGACTGAATAAGTAAAGAAACGATAACAATAATTATAGTTTAGTAACAATAATAATACTAGTAGCAATCACAATAACAATAGCAATCAAAATAATAATAATAATAATAATAATAATAATAATAATAATTTTAGATTAGTAACAATACTAATAGCAATAATAATAGCAATCACAGTAATAATAATAAAAACAATAACAATTATTATTATCACTATAAGAATAATAACAATAATAATAACAACACTAATATTAACAACAACTATAATAATAATAATAATAATAATAATAACATTATTAACACCTATAATAATAACAAAAATAATAGTTATGATGATAAGAACAACAACAGTAAGAATAATAACAATACACAATAACAATTACAATAATAATGATTATAATCATAATTAATTTCTGAACGTTATTATTACTCTTCTAGTCACAGCTCCACGCTTCTGCCCGTGTTGGTTCACGTTCACGGCGGGTCCAACGAGGTAGGTATGGGAGCCATGCTACACGGCGATGTCTTGGCCAGCCTGGGACGGCTGGTTGTGGTGACGTTCAACTACCGGCTGGGCGCCTTTGGTAAGATTTCGTGTGCTCCTGCTTTCTAGACAGGCGTGGGAGATTATGTCTGCATGCAACTCCGGTTTGCTAAATCTGTTTACAAGTTAGTTATTCTGCTTCTTCTTTTTATTTTCCTTCTTCTTCCATTCATTCATTCGTTAATTCATTCATTCATTCTTTCTTTCTTTCTTTCTTTCTTTCTTTCTTCTTCTTCTTCTTCTTCTTCTTCTTCTTCTTCTTCTTCTTCTTCTTCTTCTTCTTCTTCTTCTTCTTCTTTTTCTTTCTTTCTTTCTTTCTTTCTTTCTTCTTCTTCTTCTTTCTTTCCTTCTTTCTGTTTTCTTCTTCTTCTTCTTCTTCTTCTTCTTCTTCTTCTTCTTCTTCTTCTTCTTCTTCTTCTTCTTTACTTCTTCTTCTTCTTCTTCTTCTTCTTCTTCTTCTTCTTCTTCTTCTTCTTCTTCTTCTTCTTCTTCTCCTCCTCCTTCTTTTTCTTCTTTCTTTCTTTCTTTCTTTCTTCTTCTTCTTCGTCTTCTTCTTATTCTTCTTCTTCTTCTTCTTCTTCTTCTTCTTCTTCTTCTTCTTCTTCTTCTTCTTCTTCTTCTTCTTCTTCTTCTTCTTCTTCTTCTTCTTATTCTTCTTCTTCTTTTTTGTCTTTCTTCTTTCTTTCTTTCTCTCTTCTTTTACTTTCTCTTTCTTTCTTTCTGTCTTTCCTCTTCATTTTCTTTGTCCGCCTTCAGACGTCAACACGAATACATAATCACAACAGATAGCTACGAGGATAAGTTAATAAGTGAGTCACAAATGGCTGTAGAAAAATAACTAACTATGATAACAACTTGAAACCGGTTTATTTTTATACATACATTGTCTCCTTATTTCTCAACATAATTTCCACCAATATTGATGCACTTATCCCATTGTTTTATCACGCCTCCCAAACCGGCTGCATAGAACTGCGTGCTTTGTTTTCATTTACCTGCCATCCCACAGAACTGTGTGACTTACTTATTGACTCGCCTTCATAATTTTTTCTACCCAGCTATGCACCGCTTTACGGAAAAACATTTGTCACCATAAACACTGAAAACCCACCTTGTCGGGAGACATTTCGCGAATGACGCCGAAGTTGAATGTGAAGTGAAAACGTGGTTTAGAAAACAAAGCATACAGTTCTATGCAGCCGGTTTGGGAGGACTGATAAAACGATGGGATAAGTGCATCAATGTTTGTCGAAATTATGTTGAGAAATAAAGGGACAATGTATGTATAAAAATAAAGTGGTTTCAAGTTGTCATCATATTTAGTTATTTTTCTACAGCCATTCGTGGCTTTCTTATTGACTTACCCTTGTATGTATCACGCCTGCGAAAAAAAAATGTGAATTAATAAAAACAGATGCGGCGTACATCGGCTTACAGCGGTCGCAGATCCGTTAAACGGGAATATGACAGTGTCAAAATAACAATGATAATAAAATGTTAGTTACATATCATTTACACAACGTTGCAGTCAACACCAGCATATTTTGCAGTTGTGATCTCTTGATATGTTTACTTTCAGTAGTTTTCCATTGCTTTCTGAACGACCGGCACCCATACCATTTCGTAAAAACAACGCAACGCGGTCTGCTGCCAAATCGCCCACAGCTGTGTTTCGACCGCGGATATGTGGGATCACGAACCGCGTCCGCAACCTCTTCGCCACGGAGTAACAATGATAATAACAACGTAAAAATAAGATCAAAATATGTTACAACACAACACAACAAATCGGCGTTTAGATCCCCGTGATCTTCATTAGGAACACCCCACACATATCTAAATAAAACCTGAAATTAGAAAATGTTATGAAAATGTTCAAATTAAAATGGAAAAAGTAAAGGTATTTGTATCAATACGCCGTATTTCCGTTATTATGTCTGTGTTTATTATCTCTCACTTTTTACGAAGGAGTCATGCATACTGTGCTGCTTTTATGTTATATTGTTATGTTTGCTTGCTTGCTTGCGTTCGCTGGCTGTGAACTCCAGCGTGAAGTCCTGTATGTCGGATGGAGACATCCTGTTGTCCAACATCAGTGTGATGTCATACCGGACCTGGGGTGTGCGTGAGTATCCGTTGTCCCATCTCTGGCTTATTGGTGTGCAGACTGGTGGTTCCTCGCCATGCAGACACTCTCCGACTTAGGAAGAATCAGCGATCCTACTACGTTAGCCAGGGCCTCGAAGGGACCTGTTGCCCAGGACGCACGACTAGGACTTTTTAGTAGGTCTTGGCCAGTATAGAACCTGGCACTGGTGCCTTGGAAACACCTCTGCGTCCCTTGTATTGTTATATCCTAGAACTATAAGCTAATGAAACTAGAACATTATATACAACAATAAGAAAAAGACAAACAGCTTTCTGTGGTCATGTGATGAGAAGAGAGACATTGGAGAACATCGTGGCAACTGGAAAGATGGAAGGGAAGAGAAGCAGAGGCAGATCAAGATAAATGATGCTGGATGGATTGAGACGGTGGCATGGAGGAATATCATCAGCGGAGATTCCGGCTGGTGTAGGCGTTCATGACTCTTTACAGATCTCGGTCTTTGGTTTTCTGGATCACCGAAAACCAAAGCGCGAGATCTGTGAATAGTCATGAACGCCTACGCCAGCCGGCATGGCACTTGATGATGATGATGATGATGATGATGATGATGATGATGATGATGATGATGATGATGATGATGATGATGATGACACTGATGATGATGATGATGATGATGATGATGATGATGATGATGATGATGATGATGATGATGATGATGATGATGATGATGATGATGATGATGATGATGATGATGATGATGATGATTGTTATATCCGGCTGCAGCTGTTAATTCTCTCATCCATATAAAGTAACAGACAAGTCACAACTCTTCTGTGATCGAAGTTTTGTCAATGTAAATCTTATAACTTCCGTTTCTTCTTCTTCTTCTTCTTCTTCTGTGTTCATCCGGAGTTTTTTTTTTTTTTTTTTCGGACTTGATTGCGTTGTACCTGTTTACAGCAGAACTGTGTTCTTCCGCCGTTAGGCCGACAAATCCGACTTCTGCGGGCATTTGTTGACCGGGTTAACTTTCCCGGGGACTTCCGTTTTATATTTACTTTGCGCTCGTTTATTTGTCTGTCGATATGTTTTTCTTTCTTTTTTTTCAGAAACTAATGGCAAACTATTGAACTTTGCGCCGTCCTATAAAGGACATGCAACACATGTTTTGTTTTTTTCTTTGTTACGCTTTATGGTACTTCTTTATTTGTTTAGTTGTTTAATTATAAGTACTTTATTCACGTCTACAGTTATTTAGCCTTCGTGTGACTTAGGGGTTACCAACGAAATTCGCAATCCTGCATACCGCGCTCGAAACACAGCTGCAGGCGGCTTGGAAGCAGACTGTCTTGCGCTGGGCTTCACACACTGATATGAGTACAAGTCGTACAGAAAGCAATGGCAAACTACTGAACGTAAACTTGCCAAGAAATCACAAACAGCCAAAAATTTCTGGGGTTGACTGCTACGTGCTGGTAAGGACATGTAACGACCTTAACAGTGGGATTGTTGCTTCTATTTTTAATTATTTAATACTCATTTGGAGGACAACATGGCCGAATGGATAAGAGCACTCGTTATGAACCATCCGGTGTGCTGATGCCCCTACACTGGTCAGTTGGACCAAAGTTTTGACTTCTCGTCCTTGACTTGGGGACGTAATTTACAAGTACCTCAAAAGTCGGAATGGGCTCGACTGATGGCGAGAGACACTGGTAATCGGGAAAGCTAATCCACGCGCAAGAATCAGCCCAGTGAACTAGAAGTTGTTACACGTGTATGAACTACGCTTGAGTTCACAGCTAGCGAACGTACCACACACAAAATGTATTCATTACTTATTGTCTTCTCTTATATATATCCCAGGATTCTTGCACATCCCGCATCTGGGAATTTCCGGTAATCTTGGCCTGCACGATCAGTTGCTGGCCTTCCAGTGGGTGCGGGAGAACATGGGTCAGTTCGGCGGGGACCCCACCAAAGTGACCATTCAAGGACACAGTGCGGGCAGCGTTGATGTAGGGATTCACGTTCTATCACCTGCTTCTACGGGTAAGTTGTTGTTGTTGTTGTTGTTGTTGTTCTTCTTCTTCATCTTCTTCTTCTTCTTCTTCAACGTATGTGGTTAGGCGGTGTGGCGAGGAGTTACTGAAGTCCGGCGCCTGTGACTAGCGTCCTTACTTTAATTTCCTAAATGACCCGTGAGCAATTTTTGGCACTCTTCCGAACGACGGGCTCAAATTATTGAGCATAAAAAGTATCCCTTACAGGGCCTCAATAGGTGACTATGCTCGTTCTGGGGCGATGTGTTGTCGATCACTTCAGTGTATGGTGGACTGCTAGACCGGTAGATGGATGCAATAAATGTTTCTGTGCTCGGAGAGCCATCACTATCGTCGGTAGCACAAGACACAGATATACACTCCGACGACAGTGAGGGTTTTCCAGAAACATTTATTGCATCCATCGACCGGTCTAGCAGTCCACCAACACATTTAACCGGAAGTGATCGACAACACATTCAATGCTCGTACCGATATGTACAATTGTTTTCACAATGAACATGCTTTCGGACCATATTTACAACTTTTGTGCCACAATTTCCACATATAAATGTGAAATACTATTGCTGCGTAATTCCATTTTTTCAGTTAGTTAGTTAGTTAGTCGACAGACCATCCTCGTTGCACATCGAACCATTCAGTCCATAAGTGCTCGGATCCCCTCCTCAGCAAATCCCGCAGCGTGTAGCGGCTAACGACGCCAGTTCTGTGTTGGTTTATCAATCTTCTTTGGCTTCCTGCGTAGTGTTCTTGTTTGGCCACCCCTCTTTTAATTTGCTGCTCCTGCAGTCTGGCCATTGTTGTAGATTCACAGTCATCACTTGGTTCTCGCAAAAGTCACATTTCTCGTAGAGCATTCAGAATGTTAGCCTGGTCCATGGCGCGACCGCCCTCCACAGTAGCCTCACCTGCGAGCTTGTCAGCCCGCTCATTTCCTTGTACTCGCGCATGACCTGGCACGAAGATGAAACTAATCTTTGCCAGCCGAGACCGCTTCAGAGGCAGCAGCCATTCTCTTCGGATCGACCCCTCCTCTATCCTCTTGATCATGTTCATTGAGTCGCTAAGGAAACAAGCCCTAGTGAATGTCTGTGTCTCGAGCCATGTTATTGCTTTACTTACTGCCATGACTTCCATGGTCAGGCTACTTGTGGTTTCAGTGAAAGCACCAGAGTCCTCCTTCACAATTCTCCCTCCGGCCCGAGCTGTAAAGGCCCATGAGCTTCTCACATGTCGGACGACCGACCCATCTGTGTAGATGACCGCGTCACCGTCTAGCGAATTCTCGAAAATCAACGCTTGTACTTCAGCCTCAACAGCAGCCGGATTTTCTTGTCTGCATTTTCTATCTAGTTGGATGCAAACTGAAAAGGATGTGCAGAAGTCTGTTGGCACTTGCACCCACTCCTCGCCAGGTTCTAAGTCCTCAAGTGAACACACCTGTTGAAGAATGTCTTCGGCTTGACCCATCCACGACCGTCCTCTTTTTAACCTGCTGCCCTTCACCTTCCTAATTTCACTATGCAGTGGATGTTGTGTGTTTGCCTTAATTCTGAGGTAGGCGCGTGCCCTGCAAACTTGTATTCTCTCTTCAATGGTTGGAAAATCAAGAAGGTAGCGCATCGCCCTGCATGCTGTATCTCTTGTACATCCAAGAATAATGCGCATAGCTTCATTCTGTATCCTTTCCATCCTTTCTATCTGCTTATGGCTGAGAGTCAGGATTGCCATTGCATACTCCAAAACAGACATGACCAGCCCCTCGTACAGAAGACATAGATGGCGCTGCTCACAGTTTGCTGCCGCCATCACCCGCATCGCTGCCAAACCCCGCTTGGCCTTTGTTATCACCTGGTCTATGTGCACATTATAAGCAAGTCTTCGATCAAACCGTATCCCCAGGTAACTCATTGCCTGCGTCCTTTCCACCGTCTCTGAACACAGCATTACAGTTGGTGTTGGGTTGTTGACAATATGATTATTCAACGAGAACCAAGTCACTGTTGCCTTTGTTGGGTTGACCATTGCCCCAGCTTCATCACACCAAGTACTTATGCGATTGAGTTCGGTTTGTAGTTCCACAGCAACCTCCTCTCTATCCTTACCCTGACGATACACTAAAACATCATCGGCATACGACAATGTCCTGCCAGGTCCAGTGATCTGCTCACTGGTGATTCTCACTGTGTAGGCGTTGAACAGTACCGGAGATAATGGTGATCCCTGTGGTAGGCCAGGATATATTGTTGTTGGTTCCGAAGTCCAACTGCCACATCTAAAAACTACTTTCCGTTGGTAGAGGGCTGCAGCGATCCAACTAAGGAGGAATGGACTTACGTTTAGTTCAAGAAGCTGAAACATTAAAAAATCCAGTGGTACTCTGTTGTATGCGTCCTCAAGATCAATCGCTGCAGCAACGGTTTCAGTGCCTGAGTGGAAACCTTCATAGACATCATGGGCAAAGACTGCTGCATTGGTCCAGGTTTCTCTTTTTGGACGGTACCCACCCAGGGTAGGTGGGAAAACACCTTGCCTCTCTAGTTGGCTTGATATTTTCCTGGCAATTACCTTCTCCAGC
>JACEFZ010000288.1:562500-577500 GCA_014155875.1 Cepaea nemoralis | reverse complement strand
ATTGTCTTCTCCATATAGTTCATCTCTGTCTTTAATTGTATTCTCCATATAGTTCATCTCTGTCTTTAATTGTCTTCTCCATTTAGTTCAACTGTCTTTAATTGTCTTATCCATATAGTTCATCTCTGTCTTTAATTGTCTTCTTCATATAGTTCACCTGTCTGTAATTGTATTCTCCATATAGTTCATCTCTGTCTTTAATTGTCTTATCCATATAGTTCATCTCTGTCTTTAATTGTATTCTCCATATAGTTCATCTCTGTCTTTAATTGTCTTCCTCATATAGTTCATCTCTGTCTTTAATTGTCTTATCCATATAGTTCACCTGTCTTTATGTATTCCATAATGTTCATCTCTGTCTTTAATTGTCTTCCATATATGTTCATCTCTGTCTTTAATTGTCTTATCCATATAGTCATCTGTCTTTAATTGTCTTCATCCATATAGTTCATCTCTGTCTTTAATTGTCTTATCCATATTCATCTCTGTCTTTAATTGTATTCCCATATAGTCATCTGTCTTTAATTGTCTTCTCATTAGTTCATCTCTGTCTTTAATTGTCTTTCATATAGTTCATCTCTGTCTTTAATGTCTCTCATAAGTTCACGTCTTAATGATCTCCATATAGTTCATCTCTGTCTTTATTGTCTTATCCAATAGTTCACTGTCTTTAATGTCTTTCATATAGTCATCTCTGTCTTTAATTGTCTTCCTATATAGTTCATCTCTGTCTTAATTGTCTTCTCCATATAGTTCATCTCTGTCTTTAATGTCTTATCCATATAGTTCATCTCTGTCTTTAATTGTCTTATCCATATAGTTCATCTCTGTCTTTAATTGTCTTATCCATATAGTTCATCTCTGTCTTTAATTGTCTTATCCATATAGTTCATCTCTGTCTTTAATTGTATTCTCCATATAGTTCATCTCTGTCTTTAATTGTATTCTCTATATAGTTCATCTCTGTCTTTAATTGTCTTATCCATATAGTTCACCTGTCTTTAATTGTATTCTCCATATAGTTCATCTCTGTCTTTAATTGTCTTATCCATATAGTTCATCTCTGTCTTTAATTGTCTTATCCATGATAGTTCATCTCTGTCTTTAATTGTCTTCTCCATATAGTTCATCTCTGTCTTTATTGTCTCTCTATATAGTTCACCTGTCTTTAATGTATTCTCCATATAGTTCATCTCTGTCTTTAATTGTATTCTCTATATAGATCACCTGTCTTTAATTGTATTCTCCATATAGTTCATCTCTGTCTTTAATTGTCTTCTCTATAAGTTCACCTGTCTTTAATTGTATTCGCCATATAGTTATCTGTCTTTAATGTCTGTCCATATAGTTCATCTCTGTCTTTAATGTCTTCTTCATATAGTTCATCTCTGTCTTTAATTGTCTCTCATATAGTTATCTCTGTCTTAATTGTCTTCTCCATATAGTTCATCTCTGTCTTTAATTGTCTTCTCCATTTAGTCAACTGTCTTTAATTGTCTTCTCCATATAGTTCATCTCTGTCTTTAATTGTCTTCTCCATTTAGTTCAACTGTCTTTAATTGTCTTTCTCCATATAGTTCATCTCTGTCTTTAATTGTCTTATCCATATAGTCATCTCGTCTTTAATTGTCTTCTCATATAGTTCATCTCTGTCTTTAATTGTCTTCTTCATATAGTTATCTCTGTCTTTAATTGTCTTTCCATATAGTTCATCTCTGTCTTTAATTGTCTTCTCATATAGTTTCTCTCTGTCTTTAATTGTCTTCTCTATATAGTTCATCTCTGTCTTAATTGTCTTCTCCATTTAGTTCAACTGTCTTTAATTGTCTTCTCTATAGTTCATCTCTGTCTTTAATTGTCTTCTCTATATAGTTTATCTCTGTCTTTAATTGTCTTATCCATATAGTTTATCTCTGTCTTTAATTGTCTTCTCTATATAGTTCATCTCTGTCTTTAATTGTCTTCTCCATATAGTTCACCTGTCTTTAATTGTCTTCTCCATATAGTTCAACTGTCTTTAATTGTCTTCTCCATATAGTTCCATCTCTGTCTTTAATTGTCTTCTCTATATAGTTCATCTCTGTCTTTAATTGTATTCTCCATATAGTTCATCTCTGTCTTAATTGTCTTATCCATATAGTTCATTCTCTGTCTTTATTGGCTTCTTCTATATAGTTCATCTCTGTCTTTAATTGTCTTCTCCATTAGTTCAACTGTCTTTAATTGTCTTCTCTATATATTCATCTCTGTCTTTAATTGTCTCTTCTATATAGTTTATCTCTGTCTTTAATTGTCTTATCCATATAGTTTATCTCTGTCTTTAATATGTCTTCTCTATATAGTTCAATCTCTGTCTTTAATTGTCTTCTCCATATAGTTCACCTGATCTTTAATTGTCTTCTCCATATAGTTCAACTGTCTTTAATTGTCTTCTCCATATAGTTCATCTCTGTCTTTAATTGTCTTCTCTATATAGTTCATCTCTGTCTTTAATTGTATTCTCCATATAGTTCATCTCTGTCTTTAATTGTCTTATCCATATAGTTCATCTCTGTCTTTAATTGTCTTATCCATATAGTTCATCTCTGTCTTTAATTGTCTTCCTCATATAGTTCATCTCTGTCTTTAATTGTCTTATCCATATAGTTCATCTCTGTCTTTAATTGTATTCTCCATATAGTTCATCTCTGTCTTTAATTGTCTTCTCCATTTAGTTCATCTCTGTCTTTAATTGTCTTCTCCATATAGTTCATCTCTGTCTTTAATTGTCTTCTTCATATAGTTCACCTGTCTTTAATTGTATTCTCCATAAAGTTCATCTCTGTCTTTAATTGTCTTATCCATATAGTTCATCTCTGTCTTTAATTGTCTTTTCTATATAGTTCATCTCTGTCTTTAATTGTCTTCCTTATATAGTTCATCTCTGTCTTTAATTGTCTTATCCATATAGTTCATCTCTGTCTTTAATTGTCTTATCCATATAGTTCATCTCTGTCTTTAATTGTCTTATCCATATAGTTCATCTCTGTCTTTAATTGTCTTATCCATATAGTTCATCTCTGTCTTTAATTGTCTTATCCATATAGTTCATCTCTGTCTTTAATTGTATTCTCCATATAGTTCATCTCTGTCTTTAATTGTATTCTCTATATAGTTCATCTCTGTCTTTAATTGTCTTCTCCATATAGTTCACCTGTCTTTAATTGTATTCTCCATATAGTTCATCTCTGTCTTTAATTGTCTTATCCATATAGTTCATCTCTGTCTTTAATTGTCTTATTCATATAGTTCATCTCTGTCTTTAATTGTCTTCTTCATATAGTTCATCTCTGTCTTTAATTGTCTTCTCCATATAGTTCATCTCTGTCTTTAATTGTCTTCTCTATATAGTTCACCTGTCTTTAATTGTATTCTCCATATCGTTCATCTCTGTCTTTAATTGTCTTCTCTATATAGTTCACCTGTCTTTAATTGTATTCTCCATATAGTTCATCTCTGTCTTTAATTGTCTTCTCTATATAGTTCACCTGTCTTTAATTGTATTCTCCATATAGTTCATCTCTGTCTTTAATTGTCTTATCCATATAGTTCATCTCTGTCTTTAATTGTCTTCTTCATATAGTTCATCTCTGTCTTTAATTGTCTTCTTCATATAGTTTATCTCTGTCTTTAATTGTCTTCTCCATATAGTTCATCTCTGTCTTTAATTGTCTTCTCTATATAGTTCATCTCTGTCTTTAATTGTCTTCTCCATTTAGTTCAACTGTCTTTAATTGTCTTCTCTATATAGTTTATCTCTGTCTTTAATTGTCTTATCCATATAGTTTATCTCTGTCTTTAATTGTCTTCTCTATATAGTTCATCTCTGTCTTTAATTGTCTTCTCCATATAGTTCACCTGTCTTTAATTGTCTTCTCCATATAGTTCAACTGTCTTTAATTGTCTTCTCCATATAGTTCATCTCTGTCTTTAATTGTCTTCTCTATATAGTTCATCTCTGTCTTTAATTGTATTCTCCATATAGTTCATCTCTGTCTTTAATTGTCTTCTCTATATAGTTCATCTCTGTCTTTAATTGTCTTCTCTATATAGTTCATCTCTGTCTTTAATTGTCTTCTCCATTTAGTTCAACTGTCTTTAATTGTCTTCTCTATATAGTTCATCTCTGTCTTTAATTGTCTTCTCTATATAGTTCATCTCTGTCTTTAATTGTCTTATCCATATAGTTTATCTCTGTCTTTAATTGTCTTATCCATATAGTTTATCTCTGTCTTTAATTGTCTTCTCTATATAGTTCATCTCTGTCTTTAATTGTATTCTCCATATAGTTCATCTCTGTCTTTAATTGTCTTCTCTATATAGTTCATCTCTGTCTTTAATTGTCTTCTCCATATAGTTCACCTGTCTTTAATTGTCTTCTCCATATAGTTCAACTGTCTTTAATTGTCTTCTCCATATAGTTCATCTCTGTCTTTAATTGTCTTCTCTATATAGTTCATCTCTGTCTTTAATTGTATTCTCCATATAGTTCATCTCTGTCTTTAATTGTCTTCTCTATATAGTTCATCTCTGTCTTTAATTGTCTTCTCCATATAGTTCACCTGTCTTTAATTGTCTTCTCTATATAGTTCATCTCTGTCTTTAATTGTATTCTCTATATAGTTCATCTCTGTCTTTAATTGTCTTCTCTATATAGTTCATCTCTGTCTTTAATTGTCTTCTCCATATAGTTCATCTCTGTCTTTAATTGTCTTCTCTATATAGTTCATCTCTGTCTTTAATTGTATTCTCCATATAGTTCATCTCTGTCTTTAATTGTCTTCTCTATATAGTTCATCTCTGTCTTTAATTGTCTTCTCCATATAGTTCACCTGTCTTTAATTGTCTTCTCCATATAGTTCAACTGTCTTTAATTGTCTTCTCCATATAGTTCATCTCTGTCTTTAATTGTCTTCTCTATATAGTTCATCTCTGTCTTTAATTGTCTTCTCTATATAGTTCATCTCTGTCTTTAATTGTCTTCTCCATATAGTTCATCTCTGTCTTTAATTGTCTTCTCTATATAGTTCATCTCTGTCTTTAATTGTATTCTCCATATAGTTCATCTCTGTCTTTAATTGTCTTCTCTATATAGTTCATCTCTGTCTTTAATTGTCTTCTCCATATAGTTCACCTGTCTTTAATTGTCTTCTCCATATAGTTCATCTCTGTCTTTAATTGTCTTCTCTATATAGTTCATCTCTGTCTTTAATTGTCTTCTCCATTTAGTTCAACTGTCTTTAATTGTCTTCTCCATATAGTTCATCTCTGTCTTTAATTGTCTTCTCTATATAGTTCATCTCTGTCTTTAATTGTATTCTCCATATAGTTCATCTCTGTCTTTAATGGTCTTCTCCATATAGTTCATCTCTGTCTTTAATTGTATTCTCCATATAGTTCATCTCTGTCTTTAATTGTCTTCTCTATATAGTTCATCTCTGTCTTTAATGGTCTTCTCCATTTAGTTCAACTGTCTTTAATTGTCTTCTCCATATAGTTTAACTGTCTTTAATTGTATTCTCCATATAGTTCAACTGTCTTTAATTGTCTTCTCCATATAGTTCAACTGTCTTTAATTGTCTTCTCCATATAGTTCAACTGTCTTTAATTGTATTCTCCATATAGTTCAACTGTCTTTAATTGTCTTCTCTATATAGTTCATCTCTGTCTTTAATTGTTTTCTCTAGTATAGTTCATCTCTGTCTGAGATTGCGGGGGATCGGAAGGGGTTCTGGAAGAATCTCAAAACTGAGAGGGAAGACCAGATGTACTTTTAATCAGATAGAGCTGGGAACGATTAGTAGTATGACTCCTCGCTGGCTATTGAACGAGGTGACGGAGCACGTATGGGAATGTTCTGAGTGCAGTGATGTCGGTTCTTAACTCAACTCAACTCAACTCTGTCTTTAACTGCCATCTCAATATAGTTCATCTCTGTCTTTAATTGTCTTCTCAATATAGTTCATCTCTGTCTTTAATTGTCTTTTTAGATGTCCCTGGAATTATGTCGTGAGAGGAAGACAAGTAAGACTTGTTCTTTGGGTAGGCTACCCCATTACGTAAATAAATGCAGCCACATAATCCGACCAACCATTAACAAAGCTCATTTTGTTTGATATCAACTGTCACAGGAACGGAGCATTATGGGGACGACCCTTTGCCGTGAAGTTGTAATTCCGACTAACTAATTAACTATACAACATACATACCTTAACGGATAATTTAAATTGTTTACCACGGTAGTTTTAGACTGACTATAGTTCCTTTTTGTTTATACAACAATTGCTTGGCCTTACGAATAACAACTGCTTCAGCGAATCTAAAAATTCGTCCACGTTGCGAGTTAAACAACACACGAAACACATTAGCTCTATAAATAACGTGGTGGGATGCAGAGGTGTTTCCAAGGCACCAGGGCTGGGCTACATACTGGCCAAGACCTATTGACGCGTCCTCGTCGAGCATCCTGGGCAACAGGTCCTTTCGGGGTCCTGGCTAAAGTCAGTAGGATCGCCGATTCCTCCGAAGTCGGAGAGTGTTTGCCTGTACGGCGAGGAACCACCAGTCTGCACACCAATAAGCCAGACATGGGACAACGGATACTCACGCAAAACTCAGGTCCTGTATGACATCACACTGATGTTGGACAACAGGATGCCTTCATCCGACATACAGGACTTCGCGTCGGAGCTCAAGCCAACGAACACAAGCAAGCAAGCAAATAACGTGGTCTGAAACCAATAGATGGCGCGCTATTGAGGAACGTACACACATGACCATTGTACCGATATTAATACACCTAGAAATGAAGGAAGTTCTAAGTTGAGTTGTACTGACTTGAGTTGAGCCAAGAACCGACATCAGAGCACTGGGGAAACTCCTATACTTTGCTCTGTCCTCATCTGCAACAGCAAGCGAAGAGTTCTTATACTAATGGTACCCGTTGCGGTCTGATTATGTTTCCGTCTGGCCTTTCCTCGGAGTTTTGAGTGTTGGCCAGATCCTCTGGTAGAAGTTCTGGTTTTAACAAATACACACACCAATACACAAGCATACATAATCATACGCACACATACACAACATAACATCACACACACACACACACACACACACACACACACATATATATATATATATATATATATATATATATATAAAGACGCACAAACACACCCATGCAATAGAAATTCTGAACATGCCTTGTATATCTGGCACACTTTCAGCATGGCGAAGGTATCTACACCTTTTCAGCGACTGTGGACGGGTTCTTCCTTGGTGATCGCCCGCTCCAGCTGCTGGATGGCCTGGCTCGGGAACAGACAGGGACTGTGAACACCGAGGCTATTTTAATGGGTGTGGTTAGGGATGAAGGCGCACAGACAGGTCGGCTTCTTCTTGTTCTTCTTGTTCTTGTTCTTGTTCTTCTTCTTCTTCTTCTTCTTCTTCTTCTTCTTCTACTACTACTACTACTACTACTACTACTACTACTACTACTACTACTACTACCTTCTTCTTCTTATTCTTCTACTACTACTACACTAATACTACTACTACTACTACTTATACTCCTCTACTACTACTACTTCGTTCTCCTTTTTTCTCTTCTTCTTTCATACTACTAACTACTAGCTACTACTACTACTACTTACTTACTACTACTACTATCTACTACTACTACTACTTACTCCTTCTTCTTCTTCTTCTTCTACTCTACTACTACATACTACCACCACCACCACCACCACCACCACCGTCACCACCACCAACACCACCTCTACTACTATACTACTACTATACTCCTACTCCTATACTAATACTACTCACTACTCAATCCAATCAATTATGTGCCATGCCGGAAAGCTTGGTCGGTCATGACTCGCCATTTCCACTCGACTCACCCAGAGTCGTGGATCAGGCTCAATGTTACCTGTCTCGCCCATGCCATGGGGCCAACTTATCCAGTATTTTCCTTTCGGTTCTTCCCTGTGTCTGTTCCCTTCGAATCTTGCCAGTTGTCACTAAGTTCTCTAATCCATTTCTTCTCATAACATGACCAAAACATGTTTGACTGTCTACGTCTAATTTCTCTAATCAATTTACGATTTTCATTTGTCTCCTGTAGTACTTGATCATTGGTTTTTCTGTCTGTCCATGGTATTCTTTGCATTTTCCTTGGAAACCACATTTCTGCAGCCATCAGATGTTTTTCAGCTTGACTGCTCATTGTCCATGTTTTACATCCATACAAAAGAACAGGCTCTATGTATCCCCTCAACACTCTTTTTCTCTTTTCAATTGACATCTTTTTATTGGTCAGAATGTTTTTCATCTTGCTAAAGGCTACTTTCTCCATGGCGATTCTTGTTCCAATCTCTTCAAGGCATCTCCCATCAGATGTTATGACTGTTCCGAGATAATTGTACCGATTCACTTGTTGAAGAATATTCCCATTTACTTGTATATTGCATTGTGGTATTTTGTTCTTCCTAGTGAAGACCATAATCTGTGCCTTTTTACAATTTAATTCTAACCCCAACTGCTCACTGTGTACAACAACCGCATCTACTAATTGTTGCAGATCATGTGCATTGTCTGCAATCAATACTGTATCATCTGCATATCTAATGTTATTGATATTTCGTCCTCCAATGCTGTATTCCATTTATATCTACTACATTTCTGAAAATATTTTCACTGTATAGGGGAAAAGATCTGGAGACATTACACATCCCTGGCTACCAATTGCTTCAGCTACTACTACTACTATTACTGTGATAATTATTGTGGTGTTTATGATAATAATCATGGTAATATTAGTGAGATTGATTGTGGCTGTGATATTGTCGATGATAATGACAATGGTGATAATGATACTAATGGTGCTGATGGTAGCAGTGATTACGAATGTAAAGATGATGATGACAGTGGTGGAATGTGGTAAAAGGGGATAATGATGATGATGATGTTGGTGATAATAATGGTATAGATGCTGATGACAGTGATAGCGATGACTGTGAAGGTGATGTGATTTGTGGTGATGGTGAAGGCGTAGTGTTGGAGATGGTAGTGAAAGTGATAGTTGTGTTTGTGATGGTGATGATAGTGATGGTGAAGGTGATGGTGTAGTATATATAGTAATATATAGTATTAATTGTGTTGGTGATGTTGGGAAGGTTGTGATGGTGATAACGATGGTGATAGTTATAATGGCGGCGATGGTGAAGGCGACAGTGTCTTGATGGTTGTGCTTAATTGGTGAGTGTGGTGATAGTGGTTTTGGTGAAAGACGGTGGTGTTGTCGGTAGTCTTGATTGTTGTAGTTGTGTTGGTGATGGTGGCGTTGACCAGAGACATCTGGTGGACATATTTATCGGAAAGGCTGGTATTTCTGTGAAAGCTCTTGTTAGCCGATCTCCACTGACTGCAACTGTCTCCGTCCAGCCAACATAATACGACAGATTGACTTGAAGCAAGACGAACAAGACACATTTTATGGAGTCAACGCGACCCAGATGCCTGATCGGTTTCAAGATGAGCACTTCAAGGAGTTGCCAGAAAGCATCTCGAATCACTACAAGAAAGCATACAAGTATAAAGGTAATAATCATCATCAACATGTGCTTTACCATCTGATGAGGGTTCTTCTTCTTCTTCTTCTTCTTCTTCTTCTTTCTTTCTTCTTCTCTTCTTCTTCTTCTCTTCTTCTCTTCTTCTTCTTCTTCTTCTTCTTCTTCTTCTTCTTCTTCTTCTTGTTTCTTTCTTTCTTTCTGTCTGTCTTTCTTTCTTTCTTTCTCTCTTTCTTCTTCTTCTTCTTCTTCTTCTTCTTCTTCTTCTTCTTCTTCTTCTTCTTCTTCTTCTTCTTCTTCTTCTTCTGCTTCTTCTTTCTTTCTTCTCTTTCTTTCTTTCCTATTTCTTTCTGTCTTTCTTTCTTTCTTTCTTCTTCTTCTTCTTCTTCTTCTTCTTCTTCTTCTTCTTCTTCTTCTTCTTCTTCTTCTTCTTCTTCTTCTTCATTTTTTCACAATCATTCTTCACTGTATGTCCGTGAGCGAGAGAGTGGGTGAGAGAGTGAGTGAGAAAGAGTGTAAGTGGAAGAATTAGTATGAGACAGAGAGAGTGAGAGAGTATGCATGCGCATGTGCCTGAGTGAGTGTAAAAGTGAGTGAGTGTTTGTGGACGTATGTGTGAGAGATTGAGTGAGAGAATGAGTGAATCTGAGAGAGTGGGTGTGTTGTGTGTCTGCCTGTCTGTGTGATAGAGTGAGACAGTGAGTGAGTTAGTGTGAGTTAGAGAGTCAGTGAGTGAGTAAGGGAGCGTGAGTGAGGAAGAGAGAATTTGTGAGTATGCGTGTATGTGTGCGAGTGAGTGAGTGTGAAAGTGAGTGAGTGTGTAAGAGAGAGAGAGAGAGAGAGTGGGTGAGTGAGAGAGTGCATGAGAAAGTGAATGAGTGAGAGTGAGTTAGTGTGTGTGTGTTTACTTGTCTGTGTGTGCGAATAAGAGAGTGATTTAGTGTGATTTAGAGCGTGAACATGTGTGTGTGAGTGAGGGAGAGAGAGTGAGAGAGAGAGCGTGAGTGTAAGTGGGAGGGTGAGTGAGAGATTGAGTAAGAGGGAATATGTGAGTATATGTGTGTGTAAGTGATGGCGAATGTGAGAGCGAGTGCGTATAAGCATGAGAGAGAGAAATAGTGAGTGGGAGAGAGGGAAGAATGAGACAATGAGAGAGTTAGTGTGCCAGTGTGCGTGAAAGAAAATTAATATAGAGAGAGGGAGAGAGAGAGAGAGAGAGAGAGAGAGAGAAGAGAGAGAGAGAGAGAGAGAGAGAGAGAGAGAGAGGAGAGAGAGAGAGAGAGAGAGAGGAGAGAGAGAGATGAGCGCAAGCATATCATTATGCCATATATTTTTTATCTCATCTGTAGCATCATTTTTAACATGCACTGCTTATTTCATCATGTTTATGTCAATTCCAGGAATTATCTTACTGGATTGGACCACTATTTTATTTTTACGTTACACAATGTATACCATATATTCATCACCATTTTCCATATTTTCCATGTTTTCCCATTGTTTCCCAATTTTGAATGTTCTTGTGAGGATGCTCACGATAGTCGACAGTGTGTACGTGTGAAAAGTGTGGGAGTTTATTCATATTAGTTTTAGTGATTATGTGAGGCAGCATATATGTGTGTGGATGGATGGGTGTGTCTATGTGTGTCTATGTGTGTGTGTTTATATGTGTGGATGTATGTGTGTGCATGTCTGTATGTGTGTATGGGTGTGTATGGGTGTATATGTGTGTACATGTGTGTATCTGTGTGTGCCTCTGTGTGTATGTCTCTACGTGTGTTAAGGTATGCGTTCATGTGTTTATATGAGTTTATATGCATGTGCGTGTGTATATGTGCGTATGGATGAGTGTGTGTGTGTGTGTGTGTGTGTGTGTGTGTGTGTGTGTGCTCGTGTATGTATTGTATATATTTGTGTGTGTAAGTGTGCATGCATGCAGTGTATGCGAGGGAGTGTGTATTTGTGTTTTATGTGAGTACGTGGGCGCAAGTATGTGGATGTGTGTAGGTGTGTTTATGTGCGTGGGTATATGTGTGTATTTGCGTGTGTATGTTTGTGTGGGCGTGTGTGCGTATGTACGTGTGTGTGAGAGAGAAGAGAGAGAGCGAGAGAGAGAGAGAAAGAGTTGAGCGCACGCATGTCACCTAACATGCTGTTCCATATGTTTTGTGTATTCTCATTTTCATATTATCATTTTGGTGCACTTGATTTTAACATGCATAAAAAGAATTCATGTAAATTACTGTAGAGTAAGTGAGAGAGTTAGTGAGTGTGTGTGTAAGAGAGAGAGAGAGAGAGAGAGAGAGAGAGAGAGAGAGAGAGAGAGAGAGAGAGAGAGAATGAGTGTGAAAGTGTGTGTATGTAGAGAGAGAGAGAGAGAGAGAGAGAGAAGAGAGAGAGAGAGAGAGTGTGTGTGTGTGTGTGTGTGTGTTGAGCCCACGCATGTCATGTAACATGCTATTCCATGTTTTTTATGTAATTTCATCTTTCATATTACGAGGTATCATTTTGTATGCCACTTGATTGTCCTGTAACATGCCATTCCATATGTTTTTGTTTTGTTTGTTTATTCTCATCTTATCATGTTGTATGCCACTTGATTTCATCATGTATAATATAACAATACTGTGATGTGAGTGAGAGAGTTAGTGAGTGGGGGGAGAGAGAGAGAGAGAGAGAGAGAGAGAGAGAGAGAGAGAGAGAGAGGAGAGAGATGAAGAGAGAGAGAGAGAGCAAGAGAGAGAGCAAGAGAGAGAGGGAGAGAGAAAAAAATAGAGAGAGTTGAATTGCATCACTAATTTTTACGCTACATAATGTATATGTACAATTTTTTCTCCACTTCTTGCAATTGCGAGAATTCTCACGACAATCGTCAGCGTCTCAATTGTGTGTAAAGTGTGGGGGTTTGTTCTTATTAGTTTCAGTGATCATGTGAGGCATCATGTATGTGTCTAGATGTGAGGATGTGTGTATGGGTGTGTATGTGAGAGATATGTTTGTGGGGGGATGTGCATGGTTTAATGGGTGATGTGTGGATGTGGAAAGGGATGTGTAGTCGGTGGTGGATGTATGTGTGTGTGAGGGATATGTGTGTGTGTGTGTTGGGGGGGGGGGATATTTGAGAGGATAGTTGGAAGTATGTGGGTGTTGGTGGGTTGGGAGGGGGTGTGGGTAGGGAATGTGTGTTTGGGTGAGTGAATGGGTGTGTAGGAGATTGTGTGGGTTGGGGGATGGGTGTGTAATGGGTGTGTGGGGGGGTGTCTGTGAATGGAATATGTCTGTGTGGGTGGGAGTGTGTGAGTGTGTATGGGGTAAATGTGAGTGGGTGGAGGATGTATGTATGGATGGTGAGGATGTTTGTAGGTTGAGGATATGTGAGTGGGTGGGGAGATGTGTGGGCGGGGATGTGTATGGGGAATGTATGTGGGGGATGTGTGTGTGGGGGGATGTGTTTATGGGTGGAGTTTTGTGTGGGGGGAGATGTGTGAGAGGTGGGGGTGGTGTAGGATGTGCAGGTGATTGAAGGATGTATGCGAGGATGGGGGATGTGTGTGGGTGGGAGGGTAGATGAGAGATGCATGTGTTGATGGGCGCGTGGGTGATGTGTGGGTGTGAGTGGTTGATGGATGAGCACGTGAGTAGGTGGATGTGTGTGAGAGATGAGTGTATGGGTGGGGGAGGTGTGTAGTTGTGAGAAGATGTGTGTGAGCGGCGGATGTGGGTGGCGGGGTGTGTGTGGGTGGGAGGTGTGTGTTTTGGGGTGTTTATAGGTGGGGGGTATGTGTGGACAGGTGGGGAAATGTGTTTATGGGTGGGGATGTGTGTATAGGTGGGTATGTGTAGTTGAGAGGAGGCGAATATTGGGTGGGTGAGTGGGTGTTGGTTGGCTGATGTGTGGGTGGGTGGGTGGGGAAAAATTGTGAGAGTGCGGTATATGTGTGTGGATAGGTACAGGATGTGTGGGTTGGCGGGGTATGTGTGTGTGGTTTCTTCTTCTTCTTCTTCTCTTTCTTCTTCTTCCTTTTCTTCTTCTTCTTCTTCTTCTTCTTCTTCTTCTTCTTCTTCTTCTCCTCTTCCTCCTCCCCCTTCTCTTCCTCCTCCTTCTTCTTCTTCTCCTCCTCCTCCTCCAACTTCGTCTTCTTCTTCTTCTTCTTCTTCTTCTTCTTCTTCTTCTTCTTCTTCTTCTTCTTCTTCTTCTTCTTCTTCCTCTTCTTCTTCTTCTCCTCCTCTTTCTCCTCCCCCTTCTCTTTCTCCTCCTTCTTCTTCTTCTCCTCCTCCTCCTCCTTCTTCTTCTTCTTCTTCTTCTTCTTCTTCTTCTTCTTCTTCTTCTTCTTCTTCTTCTTCTTCTTCTCTTCTTTCTTGGTGTGTGAGGATGTGTGTGTGGGTGGGGAAATGTGTGTCGATGGGGGATCAGTGGATGGGTGGCGGCATGTATGTTTGCCTGGTTCTGTGTGAGTGCGTGGAGGTATGTGTGGGTGGGTGGGGGAGGTTTGGTAGGTGGGGGATGTGTTGGTGGCTGCGGGATATGAGGGTGGATGGGGGATGTGTCTCACAACATTGCAATATGCACTGTTTATGTTTACAACTTTCATTTGATGTTTGGTTTTTTTTTTCTCATGTGAATGTATCATGCATAATATGCATTGTTTATGCTTACAAAATCCATTTGACAATGTTTTCCCCTCTATGTTAATGTAACATGCACATTTGATGAATGAAAGATGAGTGATTGAAAGGGCCGAATGTAAGACAGGCCTGCGTGCCCAATTTGTTACCCTTTTAAAATAAAGTTTGTTCGTTCGTTCGTTCGTTCTGTCCTTGGTTTTCTGGATCAACTCTGTCGTTGATATTCCTCCATGCCACCGTCGCAATCCATCCAGCATCATTTCTCGTGGCCTACCTCTGCCTCTCTTCTCCTCGATCTTTCCAGTTATCACTATATTCTCCAGCGCCTCTCTTCTCATCACCAAAAAAAAAAAGCCGTTTGTCTCTTTCTTATTGTTGTATATAATGTTCTAGTTTCGCAAGACTCTTTAAGGTATTCGTCGTTAGTTACTTTGGCAGTCCAAGGAATTCGCAACATTCGCCTAAGGAACCACATCTCTGTTGCTTCCAATCTCTTCCTAATTTGTTCATTTATATTCCAAGATTCACAGCCATACAGCAAAACAGGTTCTATATAGCACCTCAGCACTCTCTTTCTTACATTCATTGATAGTGACTTATTGCATAAGATACTCTTCATTTTCTGAAATGCAGCCTTTGCTTGCCCTATTCTGCTCTTGATCTCTGTTGTGCATCTTCCATCTGATGTTATAAATGTCCCTAGCATATTTAAAATTATCCACTTGGTGAAGAATTTTCCCTTCTATCTCTATTTCACATTTGGGTGTCA
>JACEFZ010000288.1:535000-557500 GCA_014155875.1 Cepaea nemoralis | reverse complement strand
CACACAATGCGGCAGCAGAGTCGCGATGTGGCGCCTGACGGCGCAGAACGCAGCTCTGCTGTAAACAGGCACAACGCATCACGTCCGGATAACTCAGGATGAACGAAGAAGAAGAAGAAGAAGAAGAAGAAGAAGAAGAAGAAGAAGAAGAAGAAGAAGAAGAAGAAGAAGAAGAAGAAGAAGAAGAAGAAAGACGAAGAAGACGAAGAGAAGGAAGAAGAAGAAGAAGAAGAAGTGTGCATCACTGTCTTCATCATGATGATGTGTGTGTATAACTGATCATCGCACTCCGCTATCGCCTTCGCTAACTCGCCCTCTATTTCCCATGTAAGTGTTACGTTATCAGTTCCACGTCTTCGCAGCCTGCTATGGATCTGCTGGTGTATGCGACGGTCACTCTTTATCTAGGGCTGGTTCATGAAGAATTGGTGGTCAGTTTTCCCTTACTTGAGCGGACGATGAACCAGGCGCGAACTCTTGGTCAAATGGGACATATGACACCTCTTCGAGCGTAACCCCTCGCGACTTGCTACGCACACGCCTGTTCTGTTGTGTGCCACCTGAATTGATGTGTGCTTGCTTATAAAATACTACCCCGGGATCAAGGCGAGGATAATCTAGCAAGAGGCAGACAACAATTAAACGTGTGTGAGGATAACATATGGTGATGGATACATGATTGATTGATGTTAGAAACGACATCCAACATTCGGGGCATTCCCCAATTAAGGATGTAGATTAACTGTTCTCTGTCAATCTGTAACCAAGCGGACACAGCAACTGATGACGCTCGACGAACGAACTTATTTTCAAAGGCGTTAAAAATGGGCGCGCAGGCCCAACTAACGTTTTAACCTTCTTATCTCTATGCAGTCATATGTTATTTAATTCACAACATGACTTTGAGGCTGATCTGAACAACAACATCAAACCATAAATACATAACAATATATAAATTCGGACGTATAGAAATGTACAATAATCATTAATACATGACTCATTAATACTAATGCTTTTGACATAGCGATTATAACTCTCTGTTATAAATATACCGTGGCCACTGACAATCCATTGTAGCTAATCTAAATTGCAGGTCCCCAAGGCAAAGTGATTCAACCGCCTGCCTCACGATCTGAAGGTTTTGGGTTCGTTTCCGGATTTCCGCCATTCTGTTCACGATATTCTCAGAGACTCCTGAGAATCATCGCTGGAGCTAACGGATTTTGTGGCTTGTGCCACGCTTTCGGCAGGCTGCTCTAAGGGAAAGAGACTGAGACTTATGAGATAAATCCCGGTGCAGTGAATTCAAGCCTCTTATCCTTAATTAATAGTTTTTAACTTATTCAGCGACAACAAAAGTAGATTTGGACCAAACAAAAATGGATGGACGAAAGTGCAAAGTAACGGTCTGTCACAGTTAATGACTTGACTGGCACCTTGCCGTCTTGACAGACCATAGTTTGTACATGGAGTTATACCTCTGCATAACACCAAAGCCTGGGATGAATTAGAGACCATGTGTTGCCCATGCAGCATGATCCTCGATCGGCCCTACCTAGTTTATTCTAGAGGAAAGGTACACCAATACGTCTGGTACAAGACACATGCTGCCGGATCAGCAAAGCAATGCTCTAACTATCCGCCTGTCGGAGCTTCCATCCTAGACAAGTTGCCGGACCAAGGCTTAGGGCGTGTATGTCCTGTCATGACATTTAGTCTTTAGGTTTGCATTTCCGCTTGTACCCTCCCAATTGCCACTTCTCCACCCGAAGCCGTTGCTACAATGTGGGGTATCAGGTTTGGTGGCGCGCCCAACATTGGGCGCTTACAAAAGCAGGTAGTACCGTCTATCTGCCATACAGTAGCTCAGGTCATATCTAAGACTGACTATTAGTTATGACTTAAAGTGTATTAATATGGTAGCAGACATGTTGTCTCTTTAATAAAATAATGTCGCTTAAAAGTCGACAGGGTCGACTTCATTGCACCGGGTTTTATCCCATATGGCTCAGTCTCTTTCCGCAGCGCGGAAAGCGTCGCACAAAGCACGAATTCCGTAGCTCCAGCGACGACCCTCAGGAGTCTCCGAAAAAATGCACTCGTGAACCGAAGGACGCGGCCCGGAATCGAACCCACAACCTTCGGAGCCCGAGTCAGACGGCTTGACCACTTCACCACTTCGAGACTCCACATGTCTAACAATGTTGTATTATATATCAAATAAGGAGGTTGCATAGCAAAAAACAACCCACAACCCAACCCCAACAAACACACACAAACCAACCAAAAAAAAAAAAACCACAAACAACCAAAAAACACCACACAACACAAAAAAAAACCAAACCAAAACCCAAAAATTACCCCGACTAAACTTCTGTTACCTCTATGTTATATTGCAAGGTTAAAGACTTCTGTATCTATGTGTATTATTCCCCGAATGAAGACTTCTGTTATCTATGTGTTATTATTCCCCGAATGAAGACCTCTGTTATCTCTGTGTTATTATTCCCCGAATGAAGACTTCTGTTATCTCTGGTTATAATTGCCAGGGGTACCTCATGGAGACGATTGTTTATCTGTTTGGGTTGCCCAAACTTGAAGGACACCCTCCAGAAAAAACTACACAGACCTGACAGATCCGTCAGCTCTAGCCTTAATAGACATGTGGGCAAATTTATTAAACATGGTCAAGTTTTAGAAACAGGTTTTTTTTATTTTTGGCAGGACGTTGTGATAAATCACAGATTGATTCATAGGCAATTACACTCAGTAGTTGCAATTGCTTCTGAACGAGAAGTCAACATTGACTCTAAACTGAGCGGTATAGGGTATCATCTCCTTACCCTGCCATCAGCATACCGGAAATTTAATAGGCAGAACGCTCTTTTTCTTTCGGCCATAACGACCACAAATGTAGAATAGCCCAAGCAAAGTGAGATTTCACGAGATCAAGATATTCTGTGTAATGTATCTTTGTAACTCGCATTGGGAACAAGAGATCGTAAGATCTATATCAGTGGTTCTCAACCGGTGGGGAATTCTCAGGTGGGGGGAGTTGATTTAGGGTTCCGTGGGGGGGGGATTAATGATTATTTCAAGATCGCATTATAACAGAACCAGTTACTTGATATTGTTTTTCCATCTAAATTTTACGGTTCTGTACTTCTTACCCTAATGAAATTCGTTTTATAACGTAAGTAGACCCGCAAATCACGTTTTATGTAGATGTCTAGACTTGTTCTAATATGTGTTAATATATTTAGCTTCCATTTTTATGTATACTGTGTAAGGATGTGGAGGGATTTATAGGATTATTCGAAAGGGAGGAATGACGTTCTGAACATATGGTAAAGGGGGGCATGGGCTAAAAAAGGTTGAGAACCACTGATCTATATCGAGCCTAATCCTCTTGTACGGAGTGAATCGTGGGATAATAGCAGACTTGTGAGACTACTGTGGAAGCCGCAGAGATGGGGTTTTAAGAGATTGATGAATGCATGGACAAATTTAAGCGTGATGAGTATATCTTGAAAGACGTTAGCTCACAAAGATGATTACGATCATCAGAAGATGACGGGCCATATTTTTGGATACATTATGAGGAGGGTGGAGCGGGAGTCTTACGCTGCAACGGACAGGCTGGAAGAGAAGAAACGCAGGGAAGACGAAGAGAGACACTTAGAACGGTATGATAGCATGACATGGAAGAGCATCAGTGACATAAATGATTGGCAGTATACCAGAAATAAAGGCTGATTGATTGGTTGGTTGGTCGGTTGATTGATCGGTTGATTGGTAGGAAGGTATGTAGGTGGGTAGGTAGGTAAGTAGGTAGATACGTAGGTAGGCAGGCAGGCAGACGGGTAGGTAGGTAGGTAGGTAGGTAGGTAGGTCTGTAAGTTGATGGTTATTTGACTGGCTGACTGGTTGATTCGATGGTTCTTTGATTGATTGGTTGCTTGCTTGCTTGACTGATTGATTGGTTGATTAGTTAATTAGCTGGCTGGCTGGATAGTTAGTTGCTTGGTTGGCTGGTTGGTTGGTTGGTTGGTTGGTTGGCTGGCTGGCTGACTGACTGGCTGGAAGACCTCAGATCTCGCGATCCCTGATTGGGACTTGTATCTATCTATTTAAGTTTTCTGTAGTGATTGTGCAGCATAGCTCTCTTTCCCCTCTCCAAAGGCAAAAACCAACGTGGTGTGTAACACCAATACTTGAGCTTGACAACTACAGAGAGCTATGACCATCCTTGGAAGATTGCAAAACTAGAAATCTAGTCTGTGATTAGACCGCATCAGGGACAAGTGCCCCAAGGTCTGGACCAGCTCAAGCCATCGTCCTGGTGTTGCGACCTCTACGGCCTGTTTGACTGAGTGTCAGCCACCATCGTGTGCCATACTTAGTGGCGAGGTCGTCCATGTGTCTCTGTGTGTCTTCATGTGTCATCATGTGTCTCCATATGTCTCCTTGTGTGGGTTGATTAAGGAATGTGTGGGTGGGTGAGGGATGTGTGGGTGGGTGGATGAGGGATGTGTGAGTGGGTAGGGGATGTGTGTGTGGGTGAGTTATGTGTGAGTGTGGGATGTATGTTTGGTTGGGTGGGTGCGGGATATGCGGGTGTGTAGCAGTGTGGAATTGTGTGTGTGGGTTAGGGTGGGTGTGTGTGTGGGGGTGGGTGTGTGGGAAGTGTGTATGGGTGGGAATATATGTGTGTGTGTGGGTGGAGGATGTGCGTGTTGTTGGGGTGGGTGTGTGGTGTGGTGAAGATGTATGGGTTGGTGGGTGAGTTGTGGGGATGTGTATGGTTGGGTGAGTGGGTGTGGATGGGTGGGTGTGAGTTGGGGTATGGGTGTGTGGGTGGGAATGTGTGTGTGGGATAAGTGTATGGGTGGTGATGTGTGAGTGGTGATGAGATGTGTGGGTGGGGAGATGTGTGTGGGTGGTGGTGTGTGTGGGTGGCATATGTATGTGTGGGTGGCGGATGTGTGGGTGGATAGGGCATGTGTGTGAGTGGGTGTATGTGTGTGTGTGGGTGGGGAATGTGTGTGGGTGGTGGTTCGGTGGGTTGGTGTGTGTGTGGTGGTAGGTGTTTATGGGGATGTGTGTGTTGATGATTGGAAGGGTCGAATGTAAAATGGGCCTACGTGCCCAATTTGTGACCCTTTGAAAATAAAGTCCATTCGTTCGTTCGTTCGTTCTTTCGTTCGTTCGTTTGTTCGTTCGTTCGTTCGTTCGTTCGTTTTATGTGCCTCCTAGTGTCTACATGTGTCTCCACATATCTCGGTGCCAGGTGTTCCGTAGTTGTTCTGTTGATGCCATTCCTCTCCAAAATGCCCATTCTAAATGTGTTCGTTTTTGTTTTGCCATTATTACGGTTTGGTGTCATCTGTGGCTCGCAACAGTCCCTACCGAATGAGGATGTCGGAAGACAGCTATTGGCTTCGTTCTCTGACCTATGTTTGGTTCATGAAGATTTGAGAATAAAACATTGTGGTTCCCCCTTGTTTTCCACATCCACCCGGGAATATGTTACCTCAGCCTTTGGCAGCAGCATCCGACTGTCGGGACAAGTCAGTGTCTCTGCTTTACTCAGTTGTAGAGTTGTTCTCTTATAGCGCTGGTACTCGGGACCCAGAGTTATGTTTGCTGCACAGTTGTGCTTTTCCCGTCCTCCATCACTTGAAAGTGCAGCAGGAAGTTTCCATTTCTTTCTAATACTATCCAGTAGTTTTAGAGGAATGTGTGTGTGTGTGTGTGTGTGGTGTGCGGGTGCGTGCGTGCGTGCGTGCGTGCGTGCGTGCGTGTGTGTTTGTGTGTGCGTGCGTGCGTGCGTGCGTGCGCGCACATGTTTTCACCTTTTTGTTTCTTTGAGGATTGTTAAATCTTTGTAAATTCTCGCTATATTTTTTTTTTTTGCAGAAAGCCGTCTCATTGAAAATTTCATCTCTGAAACTTACAGCGACGAACAGAATTACATTCTGATCGACAGTAATCAAACGGATGTGATCATCCGACAAGAAGACATCTGCGTGCTCCTTACATGGTGTTCTGGAATAATCTTATGACAAATGGTGAGCCAGAAACACCAGACAGAACTCAGCGACAGCCGATTGTCACGTGGATTTTAGCAGCCTTTCTGTGTGCCGTTTCTGTTGTTAGTTAGTGGTCATTTTGTGCCTGTGTCGTAAAATTATGTCCACAGAGGCGACATGTGAAACAATCCTGCAAGACATAACACAAAAATGATATAATACTTGTACATACAGATAGCAATTTCATTGTATGTCTTATGCTCTTGAGATACTCACGTTGCTTTCTGTATTTTTTAATGTCGAAAAACACATGCGCTTATGGCACATTGAATCAGAGCGTAAAAACTGGTGAATAATTCTCAGTTGTGTTCATTAATCTAAGTTCGTGTTTCCCAATGATCTCTTAATAAACCGTGTTATCTGATCCAATCTTGGCTTTCATGTCACCAATCGAAATATTGATATTGCCATTACTTTGATTGTCTGTAGTACTTTTAAGTTTCGTATAAAATTTCTCCTTAACTGATTATTCTTATAATTTGTTGGTTTATAACACTGGATCACATTCATATTTACTTTTTTGTGGCTTTAAACGTCGTTATGAGAACAAGAAGAAACTGGAACATGTTGTGACAACCAGAAAGATTTTCGGAAAGAGAGATAGAGAAAGACAGCGAGAGAAGATTATTGACAATCTTGTGTCATGGCACGGAAGAGGATCAACACACAAACTGATACATGTCGTCACAGATCGTAATTTGCTGAGAAGCATGATCGCCCACGCTTTCCGGCAAGGCACCTGATGATGAAACATTGCTATTATTATTCTAAAGCTCATTACGTCCCACTTTATTAATGTTTTCTCTGCCTCTTTATTTAGCACTAGAGCTACTTCTTCACTTTAAGGAACATTTTCCTTTGTACGGCCTGAGAACAACAGTTTAACCTTATTTAGAAGCTTTTTGCCGGCTCCGTGTCATCATGTTTCGCATAGTTCCAAAACATCAATCTTATAACATTGCATTTCTCCTTCTACGAATGCTGTCTTAACCAGTACATTCATACACACACACGCGCGCGCGAGCGCGCACACGCACGCACGCACACAGACAGACAGTTCTAACATTCCGGTTGCTAGTACTGAAGATTTTGGTAGATGAAAGGGAGTAAGTCGACGATCCAAGTTCCTGATAGCTTGCTACACATCATTTTATAGCTCTTTTGGAAGAGCCTCTTTTCATCTTAGTCGACCGAGTTTCTTTTCTTATCTTTAGGTGTGTTTAAAGTGATTTTAACAAGCAATTATAAGTTGTTAATATGGTAGCAGACATGTATTATATATCAAATTAAAGGGGGTTGCTTAGGGAAAACTACAGTACATATACCCATGGCAGATACTCGAAGTCGCTTAAGACGATTAATCATTTCATGGCACTTGATCAGTTAAGAATGAATCAGATGAACGGGAGAGGGGGTGGGAGCGTGGTGACCTGACGTCATGTGGCCAGGGGTTCGATACCCAACGGGACGGATTTCAATTTTTTTTTTAATTGCCCTGAGCTTTCATGTCGAGGTAACTTCAAATTGGTACCATGAAATGTCTGAGGAAGTAAAGACGATCTGTGTAATGTTGATCACATGACCCACCGAGTGTCCATTGTCTATACAAATATGAGTCAGGCATGTGGATATACAGAAGACTGGACAATGAACTAGAATGTCGAATAGAGGCCCTGGAGATGTGGATATACAGAAGACTGGACAATGAACAAGGAAAGAAAAAGTCGAATAGAGGCCCTGAAGATGTGGATATACAGAAGACTGGACAATGAACTAGAAAGTCAAATAGAGGCCCTGTATATGTGGATATACAGAAGACTGGACAATGAACTAGAAAGTCGAATAGAGGCCCTGGAGATTTGGATATACAGAAGACTGGACAATGAACTATAAAGTCGAATAGAGGCCTTGGAGATGTGGGTATATAGAAGACTGGACAATGAACTAGAATGTCGAATAGAGGCCCTGGAGTTGTATCCAATGCACTGTAAAGCCTGTAAAATTGTCTTTTACTGGTATTTTTACTAGAAGGAGATATTACAAACTAAACTTTTATTATGAAAATGTATTATACATGCATTAACTGATTGTAAAATGATTAGGAAAATTAAACATATTCAGTCAGGATTTTTGGGCACGTTATGAGAAGAAATAAACTGGACAACTTGGTAACAACTGGCAAGACTAAGGTTAGAAGAATAAAGGGAAGGATAGAGAAATAAATACCCGGATGACTTCGCCATATGGCATGGCAGCGTCAAAAACACAGAGCTGATCCACGACACTAGTGATCGCGTGAGATGGTGAAATATAACAACCCACGTTTATCGGCATGGCACATCATGATGAATAACTGATGACAAATGTGTATTGATCTTTTTATTGAAACTGTTATTAAAATATATTGGCCTAAATAAACATGCTACGATGGAGCACTTTCCGCCCTTCTGTCAGATTGTACTTTTCAGTTTTCTTTTTAAAGTAAAGTTGTTACTGAGATATGAACACGTGTTGGCATGTTAAATATAAATAAATATATCTTCCTCCCGTGTGTTGCCGGGGCCCATAAGGGAAGCAAAGAATAGCAACACTGTAGCCTACCATGCATGTCGTAAGAGGCGACTAAGGAGGCTTGATGGTTCCGTCGCCCTGCTACTGAGTGAGTGCGTGGCGCGACACTGTGAGCTGTGAGTTTCGTGTGAAATGCTTTTGAATCTGCCTGAGGTTTTTTGGAACGTGACTGCATGTTCGGAGTGATGGCAGGTGGCTATGTCCCAGAGTTGACCAGGTTTTTGCCTTATGCAGAAATGCGTGGCTGCTGGGCTTCTGGTTGACTGCCACTGCCATCAGCGATGAACTGTATTTTCGTGGACTGTGTGGGTGAACATTTAGGAAACATTCAGATAGGAAAATGACTGCCGATTCCATCAGAGATGAACAGGGTGTTTCATGGGGGACTGGTGTGTTGACATTCTGGTGGCGGCATTATGCACAGTGTATATGTGCGGGCTGTTGTTTGTCGAGACTCCTGTCTTTTCCACTTTTCACATTGGGCAGTGGGGAGCCATTTGTATGATATTCACTGGCACAGGAACGGAGCATAATGGGGACGACCCGTTGCTGTGAAGTTGGAACTGCGACTAACTAACTAACTAAATATATCTTCACTATTGTTCATTCATATTATGCAACCAACCAACCAACTATATCTTTAATGACCAAAGTCATATATATATCTTCAACAGTTGTTTGTGTACTTTACGTAACTAATTCACTTCAACAATCAAAAATAGATAGCATCTGTTAGACTTGTTTTCCTCGGGATATGCTGGTGTGGTGGGAAACGAACAGGCGGACAGATTGGCCGGATCTGCACCGCTGGGTTATTAGTGTATAATAAGACAGAAAGACGCCTTTGGGATCATGTGTATAGTGAGGAAGTACAGACAGACAGATCATCACGTCCTGGAGAGAATGAGGAAGTACAGACAGATCATCACGTCCGGAGAGAATGAGGAAGTACAGACAGACAATCATCACGTCCTGGAGAGAATGAGGAAGTACAGACAGACAGATCATCACGTCCTGGAGAGAATGAGGAAGTACAGACAGACAGATCATCACGTCCCTGGAGAGAATGAGGAAGTACAGACAGATCTCACGTCCTGGAGAGAATGAGGAAGTACAGATAGACAGATCATCACGTCCTGGAGAGAATGAGGAAGTACAGACAGATCATCACGTCCTGGAGAGAATGAGGAAGTACAGACAGATCATCACGTCCTGGAGAGAATGAGGAAGTACAGACAGATCATCACGTCCTGGAGAGAATGAGGAAGTACAGATAGACAGATCATCACGTCCTGGAGAGAATGAGGAAGTACAGACAGACAGATCATCACGTCCTGGAGAGAATGAGGAAGTACAGACAGACAGATCATCACGTCCTGGAGAGAATGAGGAAGTACAGACAGATCATCACGTCCTGGAGAGAATGAGGAAGTACAGACAGATCATCACGTCCTGGAGAGAATGAGGAAGTACAGACAGATCATCACGTCCTGGAGAGAATGAGTGAGTACAGACAGATCATCACGTCCTGGACGAGAATGAGGAAGTACAGACAGATCATCACGTCCTGGAGAGAATGAGGAAGTACAGACAGACAGATCATCACGTCCTGGAGAGAATGAGGAAGTACAGACAGACAGATCATCACGTCTGGAGAGAATGAGGAAGTACAGACAGGACAGATCATCACGTCCTGGAGAGAATGAGGAAGTACAGACAGATCATCACGTCCTGGAGAGAATGAGGAAGTACAGACAGACAGATCATCACGTCCTGGAGAGAATGAGGAAGTACAGATAGACAGATCATCACGTCCTGTAGAGAATGAGGAAGTACAGACAGACAGGATCATCACGTCCTGGAGAGAATGAGGAAGTACAGACAGACAGATCATCACGTCCTGGAGAGAATGAGGAAGTACAGACAGATCATCACGTCCTGGAGAGAATGAGGAAGTACAGACAGACAGATCATCACGTCCTGGAGAGAATGAGGAAGTACAGACAGACAGATCATCACGTCCTGGAGAGAATGAGGAAGTACAGACAGACAGATCATCACGTCCTGGAGAGAATGAGGAAGTACAGATAGACAGATCATCACGTCCTGGAGAGAATGAGGAAGTACAGATAGACAGATCATCACGTCCTGGAGAGAATGAGGAAGTACAGATAGACAGATCATCACTTCCTGGAGAGAATGAGGAAGTACAGATAGATCATCACGTCCTGGAGAGAATGAGGAAGTACAGATAGACAGATCATCACGTCCTGGAGAGAGTGAGGAAGTACAGATAGACAGATCATCACGTCCTGGAGAGAATGAGGAAGTACAGACAGACAGATCATCACGTCCTGGAGAGAATGAGGAAGTACAGACAGATCATCACGTCCTGGAGAGAATGAGGAAGTACAGACAGATCATCACGTCCTGGAGAGAGTGAGGAAGTACAGATAGATCATCACGTCCTGGAGAGAATGAGGAAGTACAGACAGACAGATCATCACGTCCTGGAGAGAATGAGGAAGTACAGACAGATCATCACGTCCCTGGAGAGAATGAGGAAGTACAGATAGACAGATCATCACGTCCTGGAGAGATGAGGAAGTACAGACAGACAGATCATCACGTCCTGGAGAGAATGAGGAAGTACAGATAGATAGATCATCACGTCCTGGAGAGAATGAGGAAGTACAGACAGATCATCACGTCCTGGAGAGAGTGAGGAAGTACAGACAGACAGATCATCACGTCCTGGAGAGAATGAGGAAGTACAGACAGACAGATCATCACGTCCTGGAGAGAATGAGGAAGTACAGACAGATCATCACGTCCTGGAGAGAATGAGGAAGTACAGATAGACAGATCATCACGTCCTGGAGAGAATGAGGAAGTACAGACAGATCATCACGTCCTGGAGAGAATGAGGAAGTACAGACAGACCATCACGTCCTGGAGAGAATGAGGAAGTACAGACAGACAGATCATCACGTCCTGGAGAGAATGAGGAAGTAGACAGACAGATCATCACGTCCTGGAGAGAATGAGGAAGTACAGACAGATCATCACGTCCTGGAGAGAATGAGGAAGTACAGACAGATCATCACGTCCTGGAGAGAATGAGGAAGTACAGACAGATCATCACGTCCTGGAGAGAATGAGGAAGTACAGACAGATCATCACGTCCTGGAGAGAATGAGGAAGTACAGATAGACAGATCATCACGTCCTGGAGAGAATGAGGAAGTACAGACAGATCATCACGTCCTGGAGAGAATGAGGAAGTACAGATAGACAGATCATCACGTCCTGGAGAGAATGAGGAAGTACAGACAGATCATCACGTCCTGGAGAGAATGAGGAAGTACAGATAGATCATCACGTCCTGGAGAGAGTGAGGAAGTACAGACAGACAGATCATCACGTCCTGGAGGAATGAGGAAGTACAGACAGATCATCACGTCCTGGAGAGAATGAGGAAGTACAGACAGATCATCACGTCCTGGAGAGAATGAGGAAGTACAGACAGATCATCACGTCCTGGAGAGAATGAGGAAGTACAGACAGATCATCACGTCCTGGAGAGAATGAGGAAGTACAGACAGATCATCACGTCCTGGAGAGAATGAGGAGTACAGATAGACAGATCATCACGTCCTGGAGAGAATGAGGAAGTACAGACAGACAGATCATCACGTCCTGGAGAGAATGAGGAAGTACAGACAGACAGATCATCACGTCCTGGAGAGAATGAGGAAGTACAGACAGACAGATCATCACGTCCTGGAGAGATGAGGGAAGTACAGACAGATCATCACGTCCCTGGAGAGATTGAGGAAGTACAGACAGACAGATCATCACGTCCTGGAGAGAATGAGGAAGTACAGATAGACAGATCATCACGTCCTGGAGAGAATGAGGAGTACAGACAGACAGATCATCACGTCCTGGAGAGAATGAGGAAGTACAGACAGACAGATCATCACGTCCTGGAGAGAATGAGGAAGTACAGACAGATCATCACGTCCTGGAGAGACTGAGGAAGTACAGACAGATCATCACGTCCTGGAGAGAATGAGGAAGTACAGACAGATCATCACGTCCTGGAGAGAATGAGGGAAGTACAGGACAGATCATCACGTCCTGGAGAGAATGAGGAAGTACAGACAGATCATCACGTCTGGAGAGAATGAGGAAGTACAGATAGACAGATCAATCACGTCCTGGAGAGAATGAGGAAGTACAGACAGATCAATCACGTCCTGGAGAGAATGAGGAAGTACAGACAGATCATCACGTCCTGGAGAGAATGAGGAAGTACAGACAGATCATCACGTCCTGGAGAGAATGAGGAAGTACAGACAGATCATCACGTCCTGGAGAGAATGAGGAAGTACAGATAGACAGATCATCACGTCCTGAGAGAATGAGGAAGTACAGACAGACAGATCAATCACGTCCTGGAGAGAATGAGGAAGTTACAGACAGACAGATCATCACGTCCTGAGAGAATGAGGAAGTACAGACAGACAGATCATCACGTCCTGGAGACGAATGAGGAAGTACAGACAGGATACATCACGTCCTGGAGAGAATGAGGAAGTACAGGACAGACAGATCAATCACGTCCTGGAGAGAATGAGGAAGTACAGATAGACAGATCATCACGTCCTGGAGAGAATGAGGAAAGTACAGACAGGACAGATCATCACGTCCTGGACGAGAATGAGGAAGTACAGACAGACAGATCATCACGTCCTGGAGAGAATGAGGAAGTACAGACAGATCATCACGTCCTGGAGAGAATGAGGAGTACAGACAGACAGATCATCACGTCCTGGAGAGAATGAGGAAGTACAGACAGACAGATCATCACGTCCTGGAGAGATGAGGAAGTACAGACAGACAGATCATCACGTCCTGGAGAGAATGAGGAAGTACAGATAGACAGATCATCACGTCCTGGAGAGAATGAGGAGGAACAGATAGACAGATCATCACGTCCTGGAGAGAATGAGGAAGTACAGATAGACAGATCATCACGTCCTGGAGAGAATGAGGAAGTACAGATAGATCATCCCGTCCTGGAGAGAATGAGGAAGTACAGATAGACAGATCATCACGTCCTGGAGAGAGTGAGGAAGTACAGATAGACAGATCATCACGTCCTGGAGAGAATGAGGAAGTACAGACAGACAGATCCTCACGTCCTGGAGAGAATGAGGAAGTACAGACAGATCATCACGTCCTGGAGAGAGTGAGGAAGTACAGATAGATCATCACGTCCTGGAGAGAATGAGGAAGTACAGACAGACAGATCATCACGTCCTGGAGAGAATGAGGAAGTACAGACAGATCATCACGTCCTGGAGAGAATGAGGAAGTACAGATAGACAGATCATCACGTCCTGGAGAGAATGAGGAAGTACAGACAGACAGATCATCACGTCCTGGAGAGAATGAGGAAGTACAGATAGATAGATCATCACGTCCTGGAGAGAATGAGGAAGTACAGACAGATCATCACGTCCTGGAGAGAGTGAGGAAGTACAGACAGACAGATCATCACGTCCTGGAGAGAATGAGGAAGTACAGACAGACAGATCATCACGTCCTGGAGAGAATGAGGAAGTACAGACAGATCATCACGTCCTGGAGAGAATGAGGAAGTACAGCTAGACAGATCATCACGTCCTGGAGAGAATGAGGAAGTACAGACAGACAGATCATCACGTCCTGGAGAGAATGAGGAAGTACAGACAGATCATCACGTCCTGGAGAGAGTGAGGAAGTACAGACAGATCATCACGTCCTGGAGAGAATGAGGAAGTACAGACAGATCATCACGTCCTGGAGAGAATGAGGAAGTACAGACAGATCATCACGTCCTGGAGAGAGTGAGGAAGTACAGACAGACAGATCATCACGTCCTGGAGAGAATGAGGAAGTACAGACAGATCATCACGTCCTGGAGAGAGTGAGGAAGTACAGACAGACAGATCATCACGTCCTGGAGAGAATGAGGACATACAGACAGACAGATCATCACGTCCTGGAGAGAATGAGGAAGTACAGACAGACAGATCATCACGTCCTGGAGAGAATGAGGAAGTACAGATAGACAGATCATCACGTCCTGGAGAGAATGAGGAAGTACAGATAGACAGATCATCACGTCCTGGAGAGAATGAGGAAGTACAGATAGACAGATCATCACGTCCTGGAGAGAGTGAGGAAGTACAGACAGACAGATCATCACGTCCTGGAGAGAGTGAGGAAGTACAGACAGACAGATCATCACGTCCTGGAGAGAATGAGGAAGTACAGACAGACAGATCATCACGTCCTGAAGAGAGTGAGGAAGTACAGACAGACAGATCATCACGTCCTGGAGAGAGTGAGGAAGTACAGACAGACAGATCATCACGTCCTGGAGAGAATGAGGAAGTACAGATAGACAGATCATCACGTCCTGGAGAGAATGAGGAAGTACAGACAGACAGATCATCACGTCCTGGAGAGAATGAGGAAGTACAGATAGACAGATCATCACGTCCTGGAGAGAGTGAGGAAGTACAGATAGACAGATCATCACGTCCTGGAGAGAGTGAGGAAGTACAGACAGATAGATCATCACGTCCTGGAGAGAGTGAGGAAGTACAGACAGACAGATCATCACGTCCTGGAGAGAATGAGGAAGTACAGACAGACAGATCATCACGTCCTGGAGAGAGTGAGGAAGTACAGACAGACAGATCATCACGTCCTGGAGAGAGTGAGGAAGTACAGACAGACAGATCATCACGTCCTGGAGAGAATGAGGAAGTACAGACAGACAGATCATCACGTCCTGGAGAGAATGAGGAAGTACAGATAGACAGATCATCACGTCCTGGAGAGAATGAGGAAGTACAGACAGATTATCACGTCCTGGAGAGAATGAGGAAGTACAGACAGACAGATCATCACGTCCTGGAGAGAATGAGGAAGTACAGACAGACAGATCATCACGTCCTGGAGAGAATGAGGAAGTACAGACAGACAGATCATCACGTCCTGGAGAGAATGAGGAAGTACAGATAGACAGATCATCACGTCCTGGAGAGAATGAGGAAGTACAGACAGACAGATCATCACGTCCTGGAGAGAATGGTGCTGTGGGCAGTTACCAGATGATCTGGCCGACACTCAGGACTCTGGGGACAGGCCATACGGACACACAGTCAGACTTCTACTGGTAACATTAGTATTAAAACTCTTCGCTGGCTGTTGAAGAGAGCGGAGCTCATTCGTAAACGAGCCCTTGTCAAGTTCATGCAACATAAAAGGTAAATACAAAACTTGGACCGGCAATATTTTCAAACACTGCACAGTCATTAAAAGTACACCCTATAGTAGCATATGTATTCGAGATATCGCAAAAACAAAGGAAAAAATATTTCGGTTTAATCATTACGTCAGTCAGGGTAGTGTAAGTGGATAACGCGCTTGCCTGCCAATGTGATAGTCGTATGTTTGAATCTCTTCCCAGGCGGGAGTTATTTTCTTTGTTCTGGACACCTAGCTCAACCCAACTTAACATGGCTACCCAGAAATGCCCAGGAAGGTGAAAACTTCTGGTGTGTTCTGACCACATCAGTTCATAAATAAACATATAGTTATTGATTGGCACTCATAAAAATTTGAAGAAAGAGTCTCCGTCACGATGGACTGTGGAACACATTTTTGATGACGTCATTTACTTAATAAAAAAAATTTTCAAATCTGTTCTAATTACATAGTGTAGTGAGGCTTTACACTTTGTATAACCTCTAGTAGAAAATGTGTGGCAGAGATTCACAGCAAAATAGATGAAGCAGAAGTTGTATTTCAGAGAATGAAAAATATCGTATATAATAAATCATTATCACTAAATGTATGAACGAGACTAACAACATGTTACATAGAACATGTTCTGCTATTTGACAGCGAGTCTTGAAATGTGAACGAACAAATTAACTGATTCATAGCCAAACAAAAGGTAGGTTTAGACCAGATAAGGTACATAATCCATTTCTTTTTCGTTTGCTTCTTTTTGCGCTCGCTCGTTTTGAGCGTAATCGTAGTTGATACACACTATTCTAATAGTGCTGGACTGAATTTGCGTGTCGATTAGTTTTCCTTATTAGCTGTGGCGCCGCCATCAAGCCAACCCACTCCGATTTCAGAGGTACTTGTAATTTATGTCCCCAAGTCAAGGACGATAGGTCAAAATTTTAGTCAAACTGTCCAGTGTAGCGGTTGAACCACTTACCTCGGCATCAGCACACCGGATGTTTAAGATGGTTTTTTTTCAGATTTGTTCTACATACAAATAAATACATACTGCTGAGTATCACAAGATGTGGCGGAGCATGAACGCCAACGTCAGTCGGCGAGGCGCTTGATGATGAAGATCACAGTGAGAATAAGCACATTAAAAGTCATCGTTACAACTGTCCTCTTGCTAGATGCAATGAAGATCATGATGATTTGGGACGCAGAGGTGTTTCCAAGGCACCAGGGCCGGGTTATATACTGGCCAAGACCTATTGACGCGTCCTCGTCGAGCGTCCTGGGCAACAGGTCCTTTCGGGGTCCTGGCTGAGGTCAATAGGATCGCCGATTCCTCCGAAGTCGGAGAGTGTCTGCCTGTACGGCGAGGAACCACCAGTCTGCACACCAATAAGCCAGACATGGGACAACGGATACTCACGCAAAACCCAGGTCCTGTATGACATCACACTGATGTTGGACAACAGGATGTCTTCATCCGACATACAGGACTTCACGTTGGAGCTCAAGCCAACGAACACAAGCAAGCAAGCAAGCAAGCAGATCATGATGAGAAGAAACACACTTAATGCCACCGTTACAACTGTTCCCTTGATAAATGCAATGGATGAATCACCCTCACCCCCCCCCCCTCCTCCCCCCCCCCCCCAAAAAAAATAATAGAAGTACAATCGGTAAACTTTACCTGAAAACAATTACAAGTCAAAAATTGGCGTTGCGGCCCAACCCGTCGTCAGCACACAAATAACAAACTCACATCGAAATAGCTACTGGAAAACATCTAATGACAGTGGAAATGTGGTTTCTTGGGAAAAACAATTGGGGAACCCTTTGAGGCCACCGAGACAGTACATAAATAAACACACATAGTATTGTTTGGCGCTCACAGAAGGAGAAGTTGGAAGTAGAGATTAGAGGACACACTAGACAACATAAAATTTGAAAGCTATAATAGTTACCGACCGGGATTCGAACCTGTCACCTCCAAGTGACGACAGCGCCTTCTGCAGGAACAAGTGTACTTCGACACATGACCAACTTTCTTGGGAAAGTGCAAAGAATACCATGCACAGAGAGAAAAACCACTGAGCAAGTCCTACAAGAAGCAACTGAAAACCGTAAACTGATTAGGGAAGTTAGACGTAGACAGTCAAACTTGTTTCGGCACGAAATAAATTAGAGAATTTAGGTGACTTGCGGGATACTGAGCCGGCCGCTCAGAAAGCAATGGCAAATTACTGAGCGTAATCTTGCCAAGAAATCAACAGACAGCTGAAAGATGCTGCTGTTGACAGCGATGTCCTGTAAAGGATATGCAAAAAAAAAAAATAAAAGTGTTAACTGGCACTATGTTGTTTTTGTTGTTGTTGTTGTTGTTGTTGTTGTTGTTGCTGTTGCTGTTGCTGTTGCTGTTGCTTTTGCTGTTGCTGTTGTTTTATATTAAATACCACTGAAATATTTAGAATGCAAGAGTACTGACTTCATTGCACCGGGGTTTTTCCCATATGGCTTGGTCTCTTTCCGCAGGGCGGCCTGCTGAAATCGTAGCACAAAGCGCAAACTCCGTAGCTCCAGCGACGAACCCCAGGAGTCTCCGACTGGAAACTGCACTCGTGCACCGAACAACGTAGCTCGGATTAGAACCCACGACCTTCGGATGCGAGATTGTTAGCTTACCAAATTCGCCACGGAAACTCGTTGTTTCTTTGGATACCACCTTGGATCATTTATATGCCTGACACGTTATAATAAGGGATGTAATTCCACCTACTCTGCATATATAAACAAAAATAGGTAATTACCTCCCCTGGTGTTAAAACCGAGGATCAAGATAAATATGCTGACAATCTACAATCTACAAGATCTGAAAAATGGGAACAATTAATTTATAAACAATACATGTATCGGAAAATAAGATAATTTGGTAACATCAAATATCGTAGATGAAATAAAGTCATTTTTCTTCTTCCTTTTCGCTTGAAATTTGTCTGCAATATTGTCTTGTGGATGTATGAATTTAACTGTCTTTTTTAGTTTACTCAGTGGCCCATGCAGCTTATCTTCCATTGTTGTTTCTCTAGGTCAGAAGATTTGCCTAGAGGTGTCGTATTTTAGGCAGTCTTGGGGTATGTGCTGTGCTGTCTGCGACGCCAATCCACATGTACACTTGGCTCTTTCGCCATTCTTGAATTTTGTATACATTATTCTGTAATCACAGAAGTTCACAAAGTTCACCTATCTTGGCAGCACTGTATCACAAGTTGCCACAATTGATGATGAAGTGAATGCAATAATCTCCAAGGCCAGCGCGGCCTTTGGCAGACTGTACAAGAATGTATGGGACAGAAATGGAATAAGCCTGCAAACAAAGCTGAAAATCTACAAAGCAGTTGTATTATCCACACTGCTATATGCTTGTGAAACCTGGACTGTTTATCAGCGACACGCTAGGAAATTAAACCACTTCCACACAGTCTGCCTTAGGAAGTTACTGAAGATTAAATGGTAAGACAAGATCCCAGACACTGAAGTCTCCCCCGATGTGTCTCCACCTTGCCGTGGTGGGGGAGCTTGCGTGTCCCATTGACCCCATCTGCTTGCCGATGGATGAAAACTACATATCGGACAGCTTATGGGATAGGGGCCAGACTAAGAGAGACACAACCTGCTGCTCTGCAGGTAGACTGAGGATAGCAGTCAAGAGTTTAAATCAGGCGCACGAAGCAGAAATTCTTGGTCCGGACAATAGCCTAAGGCTCTCTGTCGAGGATTTAGGCTGAACGGCTCTAAGCCACAAACCCTCGGATGTGAGAGCCAGGCCGATACACACCTACCGAGAAATAGAGGTGAGATACTGAGCACGCTACATGCCCAGTTCTGATACTTGTTCGAAGGCTCTCAGCTGGGGAATATGAGGGATTCCCGGATGAGAGGGCCTGGCCTGTTTCCCGTTCACTGCTGCACGGAGGTAAGGTGCTGAGCCGGCAGCACATGTAGCCTACCTCGTGAGCGAGTACTAAAATGCAGAAAATGCCCCAGTCGAATGAAATGGTTACGAAAACTGTCTGTATCTAACTCATAGAGAGTGTAGACAAAAATGAAAAAACGTCTCAATAACACGAAATGGAACGCACGGCTAGCGAATCCATTGCGTGGTCCGAAGTCAAAAGCAAAAGCTTACCGAGTGGATGTCGCCCGCAGTCTGACCGCTCCTGGTGTGTGCTTGAGCGACCAGTGGCAAGCGAGATGCCCAACACATGGAAGTGAGGAACTAAAGCAGCCATGAGCAGGACGTGGCAACTCCTCGGGTGAGCCCAGTCTCAGAGCAATATGTGCCGGCTCTGCAATTATGGAAGCCTCCTTGGACAGCGAGGGAATGCCCATGGTCTGCCCCTGCCTTCCCTTGAGGGTCGACCGCGATGTCGTTGATCGTTCTATCTTGACCAGCTGAGATGTGGGCGACATCACAACAATAAGTCTAACGTGCCACGAAACCCGAGGAAGGCTAACCTCATTAAAAAATGCCCGCCGAAGTCGGAAGTGCCGTCCTACGGGTGGCAAACTAAAAATTGGCACTACGCATTTACGTCCGAGTGAAATGTCTCGTCCGAATGTCTCTCGTGCTAGGAACAGCTCTGACTACCTAGTTTCCGAATGCCGCTCTTGTTCGGAACAGCTCTGACTAGGTAGTTTTCCGAATGTCTGTCGTGCCTGGAACAGCTCTGACGGGCGCAACGACAAGCACATGTCCGAAAACTCGCTGAGTGGATACCGTCTGCAGACCTGTCTGGTTTGTGCGGGAACGGCCCGGGGCGAACGAAATGCCCAATATATTGAAGTGAGGAATTAAAGCAGCCATGAGCAGGACGTGACGATTCCCTCGGTGAGCCCAGCACCAGAGCGTTATGTGTCGGCTCTGCAATTATGGAAGCCACCCAGGATGGCGGAAAATGCTATGGACTGTCCCTGCCTTCATTTGAGGGATGACCGTGCAGTCTTCGACTGTTCCAACTTTACCAGCTGGGAGGTGGACAGTACCACAAAAGTGAGAGTCTCCCAGGAATGCTAACCTGGTCAAAAATGCACGCTAAAAGTCGGATGTGTTGGCCTAAGGGTTTCGACCCAAGGGTGCCTAACCAGACACACCGCAATCACATCTGAAAAAAAACACTCCGGATGAACGCAAAGAAGAAGACACTGAAGTCCTAGAAAGAGCGTCCATGCCCAGTATCCACACTCTAATAATGAAGAATCAGATTCGCTGGGCTGGTCACTTGACTCGCATGCCAGATCACAGGCTCCCTAAACGAATTTTTTACGGCGAGTTGCTTTGTGGTAAACGCTCCCAAGGCGGCCAGGGGAAACGCTTTAAAGACACTGAAAATCTCACTGAATGCTTTTGGAATTCATCATGACACCTGGGAGACTGCAGCCAGAGACCGAAATTCGTGGCGTGCATCATTACGCAAGGGTGCAGTCACTTGTGAGGCAACCAGGACTGCAAGAGCTGTGAAGAAAAGACAGAACAGACAAACCACTGCAGAAAATCCTCCTCCAGAAACGTCGAGCATTCTTTGTCCACATTTTCAAAGAACATTTCGAGCCAAAATAGGCCTCATCAGCTATCTTAGAACTCATGGCTCCATACTTTCAACCCCACTGGATGGAATGAATGGTCATCATCATTCTTGATGGACAAACAATACAACAACAATCAGAGGCGCAGAATAATTATTTGTTCTGGTCTGTCCATAAGGTGATAGTCTTCTTGAGCAGGTTTTGTGGCTTTCTGACTGATTTGATTATTATTTTATTTTGGTTATATTTAACAGGCACACCAAGTTGTTCTTCTATTGCTCCTTGCTTAACTAGTCGATCAACTCTCTCGTTTTCGTGCACTCGACAGTGAGATGGTATCCATGGTATGATTGTCTTACGTTTGCTGCCTAATTCAGATAGTCTATCCTAGCAACATGAAAAGGCGCTGAAGACGAAGGAAATCAGCTAGGAGGCGCATCACAGCAATCAAGATGCCACGCAAACACGCTGTGGAAAAATAGTCACGAAAGGGGATATTTCATGAAAGAAGGGCAGGGGTAGACAGGACAGAAGATACATAAAATTAATAACATAATTAAATGCTGAATTTATGCTTCTGTATTATCTCCTGGCCACTCCCTTCCTCACGGGTCAGTGTGATTATAACCCAACAAAAGTCTGAATGTCTATTCAGCACTCTAACCCACTTCTTGCCTCTGCCAATCTTCTCAAGTAGGTACACTTCTCTGATGCGCCATCCATGATCGCTTTCTTAACAGCCTGTGGCCCTTGCCTGCATCATGTTGACATGTCTTACTTGATCGAAAGCCTCAGTGTAGTCAATGAAGCAAAGATGTAGGTCTTTGTGTACTTCTATAGTACGCGCAATTAATGTTCTCTGCATATACACAACATTTCCTGTATCCTTGCCTTCTACGAACCCACAGGAATATCCACATGTTCTCTACAGCCTGCTAGTTATACAA
>JACEFZ010000288.1:525000-532500 GCA_014155875.1 Cepaea nemoralis | reverse complement strand
AGCCCCCATTAATGTCGCTTGTCGTCTCTGGGGGGACAGTAGAATCAACAAGCGTACTTCAATTTCCCTTTTACCGCTGTTGGGTGTATTGTCAGACTTTTGTCTACATTAGTTAGTTAGTTAGTCTTTCCTCTTGAGCCTAAGGCGGCGCATAGGGCAGAAGTCCTGTCTCTCCATGCCTGGCGGTTCGCTGCTATCTGTTGTAGATCTTGGATGTTTACTTGGCCATTGAATGAGCCTTCTCTAATGATGGTTCTACGCAGGGTCTCTCTTGGTCTTCCCCGTTTTCTTTTCCCTACCGGTGACCATATGAGGGCTTGGTAGGGGAGTCTTGTCTTGTCCATTCTGAGTACATGGCCGATGTAGTTCCAACGGCGTCTTCTTATGAAATTGGATACTGTATCTTGCTTAGTCTCTTGTCTTATTTGCGAATTGGTTCTGAAGTCTGTCCAGTGGATGTTTAGAAGTCTTCTAAGACATATGTTCTCAAAATTGTCTAATTTTTTATCTAAAGCTACCGTTGATTTCCAACTTTCACATCCATACGTTAACACTGGAATCACACAAGAGTTGAAGATTTTAAGTTTTGTGTGTTTGCTGAGTGTCTTTGACTTCCAGATGTTTGACAGTTTATTGAAGGCACTAGATGCCAGTGCGATTCTAGATGATATTTCTGGTGTTGAGTCCCCTGTGGATGTCATTTTGCTTCCTAGGTATGTGAAGCTGTTGACTTTTTCAAGAACGTAGCTGTTCAATTTGGTCTCATCTGAACTGTTGGTAAGATCAATAGTCTTTGTTTTTGTGGTGTTAATTTGGAGACCAATTTGCCCTGAAACATTTTGGAGGTGGTTTATTTTCTCTTGGGCATCCGGATGTGTTGAACTCAAAAGCACTATGTCGTCGGCAAAGTCGACGTATGTTGTCTACATACCCCCGTTCAAATCTTCTACTCTCTCTCTCTCTCTCTCTCTCTCTCTCTCTCTCTCTCTTCTCACAATGCCATATCCCTCTCCACTTTCCTTCAGAACATACCCACACGACATTGTCCTCCACTGAATACTATCATTATTTATTGAATAAACCAAAAGTGTCATGTGTGTATGGAGTGCAAGTAAAGACATTGTTGTTGTGTTCTATCCTGTAGGTGAGATAAGAATGTCACTCTCAGATCCACATCATAGATTTCATCACTCAACGGCACATATAGTCACCACAGCACAGAATTGGGGTACGCTTACCCGGTATACCTCCTCTTGATGAATGACGTTGATGATGTCTTCACAATATCCTTGGCAATTTTAGAATTACACAGTTTGTCACCACAGAGTGTTTTTATTATATATTGTCTCTCCTTGTGGAATATCTGATAACATGAACGATATGATATTTCTAGTAATGTTTATACCTCCGATATCATTTGCATGAGTTATGGTCTCTTATGGATGCATAATTACCAAGACTGTCTTTAACAAATTACTGATTCACAGTGTTTCTTATTCATTACTGTTCTGTTTATCTGATAATAAGTTCTGGTCTTACGGCTTCTTCATTTAAAAAAATACAGTTCAGTTGCACCATAGTGAGCTTTCGATCTTTGTTTAGCTGCACATTATACTGCTGTAAGTTTCTTAACCAGAATGTCTTATAGGTATCCGTTAATGCTAGAACTTGCTGATCTGTATGACTGACATCCGACTTCAATCTGGCCGATTTTATTACTTTACCAGATTAGAGCCCCTTCCTTCTTTTCAGGAGTGTTGTTATTACTTTGTACATGGGAACCTGTCGAAAAGACAATATCAGGTGCTATCAACCTAACTCAAACTCATTAGCAGTGAGAGTAGGCTTATGGCCGTTATCAGATATATATATATATATAATATATATATATATATATATATATATATATATATATATATATATATATATATATATATATATATATATATATTATATATATATATATATATATAAGAGAAATGACCAGACAGGAAGGTAGATGGGTAGGCAGGCAGGCAAGCAGTTAAGCTAGGTAGGTAGGTAGGTAGGTAAATTAACGGACTGACCGACAGATATCAGACAGGCAGGCAGGCAGACAGGCAGGCAGGCAGGCAGGTAGGTAGGTAAATAAGTAGGTAGGTAGGTAGGTAGGCAGGCAGACAGACAGGTAGGTAGGCAGGCAGGCAGGCAGGTAGGTAGGTAAGTAGGTAGGTAGGTAGGTATTACGTAGGCAGGCAGGCGAGTAGGTAGGTAGGTTAGATAGGTAGGTAGGTAGGTAGGTAGGAAGGTAGGTAGGTGGGTAGGTAGGCAGGCAGGCAGGCGGGTTGGTAGGTAGGTTAGATAGGTAGGTAGGTAGGTAGGTATGTAGGCAGGCAGGTGGGTAGGTAGGTTAGATAGATATGTAGGTATGTTGGTAGGTATGTAGGCAGGCAGGCGGGTAGGTAGGTTAGATAGATAGATAGGTAGGTAGGTAGGTAGGTAGGTAGGCATGCAGGCGGGTAGGTTAGATAGATAGGTAGGTAGGTAGGTAGGTATTTAGGAAGGCAGGCTTGTAGGTAGGTGAGATAGGTAGGTCGGTAGGTAGATAGGTAGGTAGGTAGGTAGGTAGGTAGGCAGGCAGGCAGGCAGATAGGTAGGTAGGTAAGTAAGTAGGTTATATATATATGTAGGTAGGTAGGTAGGTTAGTTAGGTAGGTAGGTAGGTTAGGTAGGTAGGTAGGTATGTTAGATAGGTAGGTAGGTAGGTAGTTATGTAGGTAGGTAGGTAGGTAGGTTAGATAGGTAGGTAGGTAGTTTAGGTAGTAGGTAGGTAGTAGGTAGGTAGGTTAGATAGGTAGGTAGGTTAGATAGGTAGGTAGGTAGGTAGGTAGGTTAGATAGATAGGTACGTACGTACGTAGGTAGGTATGTTAGATAGGTAGGTAGGTAGGTTAGGTAGTAGGTAGGTAGTAGGTAGGTAGGTAGGTAGGTAGGTAGGTAGGTGGTGGTGGTGGTGGTTGTGGTTGTGGTAGGTAGGTAGGTTAGGTAGGTAGGTAGGTATGTTAGGTAGGTAGGTAGGTAGCAGGGGCGTCACTAGGGGGTGCGGGCCGCACCGGGTGACACCATCAAGGGGTGACACCAAAATAAAAAAATTGCAAATTTGACAAAGCAGTATTGAAGTTATATTGTTCAATTTGTTTTCTTTCTTATGTCCTTATTAACTTTTTGACTTATTTTACAAACATTACTATATGCGATTATATATGGTACAGGAACACTCGGAAGAAGACCATGGTGAAAGTCTAGAGGGGTGACACCAAGAGTTTACCGCACTGGGTGACACCAACCCCAGTGACGCCACTGGTAGGTAGGTAGGTAGGCAGGCAGGTAACTAGGTATATAGGTATGTAGGCAGGTAGGTAGGTAGGTAGGTTAGGTAGTTAGGTAGGTAGGTAGGTAGGTAGGTAGGAAGGTAGGTTAGGTAGGTAGGTAGGCAGGTAGGTAGGTAGGTGGATAAGTAGGTAGGTAGGTAGGTGGGTGGGTGGGTAGGTAGGTAGGTAGGTAGGTGGATATATAGGTAGGTTGGTAGGTAGGTTGGTAGGTAGGTAGGTAGGTGGATATATAGGTAGGTAAGTAGGTACTTAGGTAGAGAGTGTCTGGCAGGTGTGTAGGAAGGCAGCTACTAGACACCTACCTACTGTAAAGGATATGCAGCTAACTTTACCTCCTAACGATATTCAGGATGAGACATGAACGTAATACTGACTGGCGAGAGTCAGTATTACAGACGTGAGAGTTTTAGAGAATGTACAGAACTGAGGGAGCCGCGCCATTGATAGCGGCTCGACTGGCGACCCGATGTTCATGGGTTCGAATCCGCATTAAGACCGAAAAGCGACTGGCATGGCACTGCTCTCATCATTCACCAAGTGCTGGTTTGTCTATAAAAAAAATATATTGGGCGTATGTGTAATAACTGTGCAGTGTTTGAAAATATTGCCGGTCCAAGTTTTGTATTTACCTATTATGTTGCGTGAACTTTACAGACGGTGAATACAAAACTTGGACCGGCCATAGTTTCAAACACGGCACAGTCATTACAAATACATCCTATAGGTGTAGCATTACATGTTCAATGAGACTGGCGGCTTTCTTAAATACAGAACTAATTATGAACGATGATGTTCAGAAAATGAACGCGCTTTCTAGAACCCTAACTGAGTATAAAACAAAACGTAGGTTTAGATCAAGCACGGTGCACAATCGACTGACCAAGTATTATAATGTATATCTCCATTCACCGAACATTAAAATTGCGGAAGGTGCCACGAAACAATACAAATAAAACGGTGACCTTAGAATGGCGATATAGCGTCCTTCTCTCCAAATGGGAAGTCACATATGGCTGTTTATTATCCCTAGGCACTGCAATCAGTTAGCAGATGTTTCGCATAAATTTACTTCAAAATTTGTAAATTTTATTGCAGTTCTTCTTCTGCCTTATTTTTCGAATGATCTTTTACAATGTTTATTTTTCTCTTATATGGTCCACATCAACTATGGCTATTTTAATGTTGTTTATATTATTTAGATTTGTCCACATTACCTGTAACTATTTTGATGCTGTTTATATTATCCCGATTTGTTGCATAAGTTGTGTTCAGCGGGATATCTGCGTTGAGATGTTGTGTCTGAATAGGTCGAGACAAGTGTAATCTGTGGAATGAATGCACTGATGGTACTCGATAATGTTGCTATGGCGATGAACACATGGATTTTCACCCTCACTCTTCGTGTTTTTTTTTCTTCTTCTTCTTCTTCTTCTTCTTCTTCTTCTTCTTCTTCTCTTCTTCTTCTTCTTCTTCTTCTTCTTCTTCTTCTTCTTCTTCTTCTTCTTTCTTTCTTTCTTTCTTTTTTTCTTTCTTTCTTTCTTTCTTTCTTTTTCTCTAATTCACTCTCCACATTCTTCTCTTTTCTCTACTACTACTACTACTACTACTATTACTACTACTACTACTACTACTACTACTACTACTACTACTACTACTACTACTACTACTACTACTACTACTACTACTACTACTACTACTACTACTACTACTACTACTACTACTACTACTACTACTACTACTACTACTACTACTACTATACTACTACTACTACTACTACTACTACTACTACTATACTACTACTAGGTGGTAAACGATACAGCAATTGGAAAGACAACATTTAGAAACGGACGAAAGCAAATCTTTCAGCTGACATGGCAGCCAACTCGTAGACTGGTTGGTGATGAACCAAACTGCACCAATGGCTTCTGGAATCTGTGCTCTCTGCAATGCTGCAAGTCTTTAACTATAGGGCTCTGTTTGTCTGGATATCGTGTGTGTTTCTTGTCGCATTTCTTCGTGGCTGACTAAGGATTGCGGGATTTCCCGTTTCTACTGGATCCGTCAAACAAGCGAGTCCCGTGGCAAGAATCTGCCGTAGTGTTGTGACCAAGGCATTTTTATAGGCCTGGGTGCACGGGCGAATAAGTTGGCAGTCTTTCACTACCGTAGCGGACGTCGAGAGCTGGCATCGAACTCCCTTGTCCGACCGCGGTCACGTTATTATCAGCGTAACGTGTTCTCTCAAAGGTAAGTTGTCTCCTAGGCAAATATCAAAGGTAAGTTGTATCCTAGGCAAATATCAAAAGTAAGTTGTATCCTAGGCAAATATCAAAGGTAAGTTGTATCCTAAGCAAATATCAACGGTAAGTTGTATCCTAGGCAAATATCAAAGGTAAGTTGTATCCTAGGCAAATGTCAAAGGTAAGTTTATCTTAAGCAAATATCAACGGTAAGTTGTATCCTAGGCAAATATCAAAGGTAAGTTGTATCCTAGGCAAATATCAAAGGTAAGTTGTATCCTAGGCAAATGTCAAAGGTAAGTTGTATCCTGGGCAAATATCTCTCAAAGGTAAGTTATATCCTAGGCAAATATCAATTGGGGAACCATCTGAGGCCATCAAGACAATTAATAAATATATACACAGGTATTGTTGGACGCTCATAGTTAGAGACCAGAAGACACACTAGACAACATAAACATTGAAACCTATAATTACCAACCGGGATTCGAACCTGTCACCTCCAAATGACGACAGCTCCTTGCTGCAGAAACAAGTGTACTTTGACGCACGACCAACTAGACAGTCTAAAAAGTGTCTTCATTGGCCAGGTCTATCATCCACATGAATCCACAACTATGAGATGTGGTTTTCGTATGGAGTGCTTTTACATCTGCCCGCGGTTGTTGGTGTTCCGAACTGTATGTTCAGAAAATGGCGGTTGCCGGTTGTTGAACTAGCTAGTATTGCATTATTGCAGTAATGTGTGTGAAGCTGCTGCTTTTTTAGTGACTGCCGCTTACATCGACGATGAACGGTAATTTTCGTGGCGGACTGTTGTGTTGGCATTCTGTCAGGGGCCTTATGCATGTACTTACTTGTGCGTGCTATTGGTTTGTCGATACTGCTGGTTGTCCACTTCTCATATGGGGCAGTGAGTTACTGGCACGGGAACGTAACATTATTGGGGGGGGGGGGGGGGGCTTTGCCATGACGTTTGAACCGCGACTACCTAACTAACTAACTAACTAACTAACTGACTGACTACCTAACTAACTAACTAACTAACTAACTAACTACCTAACTAACTAACTAACTACCTAACTAACTAACTAACTATCTAACTAACTACCTAACTAACTAACTAACTAACTAACTAACTACCTAACTAACTAACTAACTAACTAACTAACATCAGACGGAAAATGCATAACAGAGATTGAGATAATATGTCAAGCAAACGCTTCATTTCTCAAAATGAAAAACACCGTATGCAGTAAGTCACTATCACCGAAGCTTAAAAAGGGGGTCAGTTAATTGCATATCCTTTACAGGGCGTGGCAGTCAACCCCGGCAATTTGTGGCTGTTTGTGATTTCTTGGCAACTTTACGTCAAGTATTTTGCCATTGATTTCTGAACGACCGGCACCCATACCTTTGTATGGAAAAAAAAGCAAGGCGATCTGCTTCCAAATCGCCCGCAGCTGTGTCCCGCGGTATGCGGGATTACGAATTAGGTCAGTAACCTCTTTGCCACAGAGCCGAAAAAGGTGCTACTGGAATATTATATAGAACACAGCTTTCCGTATAGCAGTGACTCGTGGAACGTGGATGAACACATTAAGAAGAGATTGAAGGCAATGGTCACGTGTTCCTGAGACGATTGTTGCGAATACCTTGTACTAACTGAGTAACTAACAACGATTGCGTGGAAGAGGATCATGAAAGGATAACATTTTACAATTAACTGAAAGAGTAGATGACATTTTTTCTTCATGTGATGGGAAGAGAGGCATTAGAAAGCATAGCGACTACTGGACAGAGCAGTGAGGGAAGTAGTAGAGGCTGACCAAGAGAAATGATGTTGAGAGAACTTAAGGCGGAGATATGCAGGGATACTGTCAATACAAT